>PVLC010009178.1:0-55123 GCA_004027655.1 Graphiurus murinus | reverse complement strand
GGTACTGGGGATTGAACTCAGGGGCATTCTACCTCAGAGCTATACCCCCAGCCCTATTTTTTATTCTTTATTTTGAAACCGAGTCTCACTAAGTTGCGGAGTGCCTCACTAGGTAGCTGAGGCTGGCCGCGAACCCGGATCCTCCGGTCTCAGCCTCCCGAATGCTGGGATTACAAGCGTGCGCCACCACGCCCGGCTTTTTTTTGCTTTTTAATGAGCAGGTTCTTGCAGAACCCCAATTAAATATGTAGTGAGCTTATGCAATTTTTAGCAAACATGGCTTTCCTTTTTGTTTATATAAATTAATCTTCACATTCTCAGCAAAGGGAAAGAGAACAGCTCCCATCTAATCCTCAAGCCTTCCCTAAATGGCTTCAAAAGCTATATCAAGTGTGAATGTGTAAAGTGAAATCCTTCGTGAGTTTGTAAATTGCTTTAAATAAAGCCCTTCAATAGTAATCTGGCATGAGGAGCTTGTTTTGGTAATTTATAGCTAAGCAGCTGTTGTTTTGTTAGCATCTTCAGCTTCTTTTACCCAAGAAAATCTGAAAATGAATCACGCAGACAGGAGAAGCCAGATTGCTTTCTTCGGTAAAAGTTTTTATATGCTTTTCCCACAGGGCTTTTGCAAGTTTCAGAAAAGTAAACACACAAAAAAAGATCATTTTGAACCATCACACTGGAGAAAATGTTGGCCAATAATATGGCCAACTTATAATACAGTGAATTTTGTATTTCATGTGTCTCTGCCATGCTGTAGTTGGGTGTGCATGATGAGAATACAGGCTAGCAAAATATAAGCCAACTCCTCTGAGGCCCTGCAAAGTCTGTCATATGTCTTGGGAGGGTAAAGTAGGATTGACTTCTCTAGTCATTGACTTGGGAATGCCTATATCCTCACCATTTGGTGCTGTCTATTTAGAAGTGATAAGAATAAGAAGCAGATGGTATCATTTCTATATACTAAGTATTTTCCTAGCACCTGGAATAATACATGTAGGAGTGCTTTGTAAATTACAAATAGTAGTCCCTTTTGTGAATGGTGTAATACAGTCACATTTAAGTCAGTAATACAGGCATGTTTAAGCACTTCCTTGAATACTTTGCCAATAAAAAAAATTCTCCATTTACCCCAATATCTACATACATGTTAATTCATTAACAAATTATATATGTATACTTCCCTACTAATATATCATATGCATTAGAAGAGGCACAAGATGGAAATTGAAAAAAGATAAGAAAAATAAATAGAAATTCTATTTCTAGTGTTTTCTTCCTGCTCCCAATGGATTACCTTGGAGAATATTGTTCTACTGCAATATTAAGTTCATTTTGAAAATAAGGAATGACAATTATAATTAACATTTAGATAGCATGTATATACACTGCTAAATATTATTAATTCCTGTGCTTTACATATATTAACTTGTTTGGTCTTGGTATCAACCTTATGCAAGAGGTATAATTACTATCTCTATTTCACAGATGATGAAATTGAGATAGAGACTGATCACCTAATTTGTCCATGGCCACCTAATTACTAAGCAGCGGAGAAAAGATTTAAACCCAGGCAACCTAAAGCTAGAGCTAATCTGAAACTTGAAGGCTTGGCAAGCTGTTATCATATTAACCAGTAGGTAATAGAGGCTCATATGTATCAACTTTCATAGCACCTACATAATGGCATGTGTCTTACCATTGTATAATCGATTTAAATGTTTGCCTCCCAAGTACTAGACTGAAAAGTACTTGAGTGCAGTACTGAAGTATTTTTATATTTACTCTGCAGTATTGAGCAGTGCCTAGGGCCTGAAAAGCACTTGGTAGGCATTTGTTGAGTGGGTAGTTAGATGAAAGAAAGAAAAGAATTTTAAAAACGGATAGATGGATGAACTTAACTGAATGACTGAATATCCACTAAAATTTAAATGTGCTTGAAATAGGGATGGGAAACTCTCCTGCTAACAAAAATATTCACAATCTCAACAAGAAACTGATGTGTTGGTAAGCCAACACATAGAAAAAATAATCTGCCAATGCTATCTATGTCTCTTCATGAATACTGTCCCAGTCATGAGCCTCCAAGCCCTGGATCTTAGAGAAACCAAAAAAGGTGGGAAAAGAAAAATAAGAATGTTGTTTATGGAAATAATATGTCTCTCAGGAGTTTTATTCATGTTTTCTCTCATGAAAAGAACAAAACAAAGAGAATCTACCCTCATGCTCTGGAGGCAAAAGGAAATCTATTTCATCACACACTTACCCTGGATACCTCCAGGTTAAAAAATATACATAAATATATTTTAAATATACAAATAAATATAAATATAAACATATACATTGATGATGGGATTGCCTTCATGAAGTGGAATCCAGATTTAATCTGGTCTTATTCCTGCATATGTGGTTATACTTCCATTAGCAATATGCTTTTCACAATATAAGCTACCCAGACCATAGACAGACATGTATACACAAACCAAGAGAGTCAGTATGTTTCCTTCTTTTTTAGTGGCACAAATCAGCACTGAGATATGTTAGCCAACCTCGAAAATTTTCCTCTTATATTTGAAGGTGGAAAAACTTCAAGGTGCTTTGATTCAAACACACATTCCAATACAATGTGTCTATTTCACAATAATAACTTCTGTACATAACTTACAATACAGAATCCTTTTAATCAAAACAGTGACTGTGAAATTCCTTTAATACATCAAATCATATACTTAATGTAACATAATGAGTTTCATCTAAATATTATATAATTTTGTCTATTTTCTATTGTTTTGTATTCTTTCAAATGAAAGATAGTTTTATAGAAGTTGAATTCTGGACTTTTGGTTATAATCATATTTGGCCATTTTTAATTAGGATGCTTTGGAGTTTTCATTTAGCAATCAGATATAGTTCTCATTGTTCTATAATATTGCCTACCAAACTTATTTCACTCTGAAAGCTGTGCCTGTCTTGTCTCTATTTTCCTCTCTCCAGGATCATGTCTATCATAGTACCCAAAAATTGTTATTGAATTGAATCACTGCTGAACTACTCAGCAAAGTTACTGTTTTCCAGATGTATTATTTGTTTTGATGAGGAGAAAGGGGGCAGAGCTCTGCTACTTAAAGTGTAGTTAAGTGGACCCTCAAAGCACCACAGGATCACTAAGAATATCTTAAAAATTCAGAATCATAAAACTCAAGTATGTTACTGTATATTTGAAACAACTGGAGATTTTAAAAGGCAGATTCTGATTAAGTACGTCTGAGATGGAGTTGAAGATTCTGTGGTTCAGGGAGCTCCCAAGTGATGCCTGTTCAGCTAGTCCTCAGATAACCCTGAATGGTCAGGCCTAGGGAAAGAGCCCATCATGATTCTGCACCTGAAAGTTCTTCAGTCTCAAAGAGATTTACTGGGAAAAGTCAGTAGTTGATAAATAAGGATTTGCTAGCATATCATCTGTAACTAGCCCTTAGGTAGACCATGGCATTCCTCTGCTTACCTATTAAGTAAAGGTAGCACTCAATTCATTTTCTGATAATGTTTACATTTGACCATTGCAATCATTTTATGTGTTCTATTTGTTAATGTAATTAAGACCAGCCAACTGTCCTTTGAAATAGTTATTTTTGAGAGATAAAGATATAAAGATAAAGCTGTCAAGTTAAAAAAAAAAAGAGGATTTATCTGTTAAAAATGTTTTAAATCTTGTTACAATTTAATATTAGTTCAATGTTTACCAAAACCAAGTTAAAAAAAAATTCTAAGTATCTTCAATTCTAACTTGTTACTACAAACTTTGGAACATCACTTAATTGATTAATTGATTTCTTTACCTATAAAACAGGCTTAAAATCATCAAAGCATGGATGTCAAATAATGCCTACAAAATACATTAGTTCCTCTGTATAGATAGTTCCTAGAGTGTGGTCCCAGGAGAAGCAATATCAGCACCCCTTGAGAACTTGTTAAAGAAACCAGTTCTCAGACCCCATCTGATATATACCAAATCAAAAACTCAGGGTAGGGCTCAGAAATCTGTTTTTAACAAGACCTCGTGTGGTTCTGATACATGCTAAAATGTGAAAAACCACTGCTTTCTCTATAAAATGTAATTATGATAATTCTCAATCAGACTTCCCCAAATTTTAAAGGATTTTTCTATTCAGTTACATTAATTTCATAAGGTTGTGTGGTACAAAGAAATTTTAACAGTATAAAAGCAATATGAACTGATTCCCAGATATGAAGGACTGATATACTAGGAAATCTCATATTACAATACATAGAAATGCCTAATTCAAAGCTAAGCTCCAAAGAAATAATAGGAGATCTCAAGATGCAAGAAATGATATGAGAAACCACAGGTAAAACAGAAAGCAAAGGTAGACACTATACCACTGATATTGGGTTCTCATATGGAGACAATAAATGTGGCCTGGGCACACAGTTGATAAGGAACTAAAACTGAGACCACTCTATAAGCCTAAGACCTCCCCCCCACACACACACCCAGTAAAAGAAGAATTACACAAACTCTGCCCTTTGCCCAGGAATGCTGGTCTTTTCTTCAAGCTTTGAGCAGAAAAGAAAGTCTACTCAAAGAATTCTGTGGGAGATTCAATCCCAGTTGGCCATGTATGCATGTGGAATCTGATTTAACATACAGCAGGATGTGGAGATCACAAAGTGAAATCCTGAAGCCTCTTGGGACCAGCAGAAGAAAACATGAAACCTCCTGGTTGGGGTGTTTCCACAATCAGGAGGTGTAAAAGACTGCCCTAGGAAAATACAGAAAAAGTGTGAAAAAAACATTTTCAAACAAAAAAGAGTCTACCATTCAAAAGACTGGCTGAGGGAATGACCATAGATTGTGCCTTAGTAAAAGTGAAGTTGAATCCAGAAAGAATTACGTACAACTCAACAACAATTACAAACAACCTGTTTCTAAAATGATCAAAGATGGGAAAAGACCTTTCTCCAAAGAAGATAAACAAATAGCCAATAGCATGTGAAAAGATGCTCAGCATCATTAGCCACCAGAGAAATGGAAACCAAAAGCACAATGGAATACCACTGCACACCCAGGGACTACTGCAGTCAAAAGACTGATAGCAGTAAGTGTTGGTGAGTATGTGGGGAAATTGGAACCCTCAGACATTGGCTTTGGGAATGTAAAATGATGCCAATTTTGGAAAAATATTTTGACAGTTCCTCAAAATGTTAAACAGAGTTACCATATGACACAGTAATTCCTATCCTAAATGTATTCCTATGAGAGTTGGAAACATTTCTTCACCCACACACACACACACCCAAAAAAAAACTATCATGAATGCTCATAGCAGCATTATTTATAATAGGTCAAAGGTTGAAAAACTCAAATGTCCAACTGATGAATAGACAAAATAGAAGATGATAAATCCATACAATGAAATCTTTTTCAGCTATACAAAGGAATACAGTACTGATTTGCACTATAACATAGATGAACCTTGAGAACATGCTAAGTGGAAGGAAGCTAGTCAGAGTCACATCTTATATGATTATACTTATGTGAGATGTCCAGAGTAGATAATCATACAGAGACAAAGTAGACTACTGATCAAAGTACAGGGTTTTACATGGACTGGTGAAAATATCTTAAAATCAGACAGTGGTAATGGCTGAACAACTCTATGAATATGCTGAAAACCATTGAATTTTATACTTTTAAGTGGTGAACTGTGGCAAAGGTGTAGCTTAGTGATAGAACACATTTTTAGGATACATGAGGTCTTGAGTTCAATCCCCAGCATTATAAAAAAAATCAAATGGTGAATTCTATAATATTTGCACCATGTCTTAAAAAATTGTTATAAAGTAAAACAAAATAAAAAATAGATGCAGATAAGCAGAGCTTAGAGGGAAATATATAAACTCAAGTGTAAACATTAGGGAAAAATGAAAGCTTATGAGTTAGTTTTCAACTCAATAAATTAGAAAAAAGAGTGACAGAATAAACCCAAAGAAAATTGAGGGAAGGAAATAATTCAGGAAGAACAAAAGGTAACAATAACAACAAAAATACGGTATCAATAAAACCAAGTTCTAGGTCTTTGAAATAAAATAGACATGACTGTTATGACAGAAAAAGCCCAAATCAAAACATGAGAGATGGTTAAAATCAGAACATTCACTACAAACATAGCACAGATTTTTAAATATAAGAGGATTCTATGATTTACTTTAAGATAGTAAGTTTAAACTCCTAGATAAAAATGGTTATTTTACTAGGAAAAAAACTGTGTAACCTCTATGGAGAAAATGATATTCAATACAAAAATAAAGACCTGCATATTTGGAGGAAATACCCCTCTGTATTTTCCTGTAGTAACTTTCCCTATAGTAACCGTATATGTTTTTCTTCCCACTCCCTGTGTGAGGTTTACTAGTAGGTGATAGATAACTGTACACCATGGGTGTTATTTCCTCTACTGGGTCAAGGTAATTTAATAAATTGCTCCAAGCACTGGAGATTCGCCCTCTTTCTCATCCCTCTTAACTCCAGCTGACATGAAGCAGCAAAGCCAAGTGATGCTTCTGTTTTGCAAGCCCTAATTTTTCCTAAATCCCAATGTATTCTGACCTTAATGAAGAAAAGAGAAATGGCAGCAAACCACGTTTTCATAGATATAAATCAGCATTCCCTAACCACTCTTATCAATAATAAAAGTGATATTTTGATCACCTTTCATCCATCTCCTATAGAGCAATTGGGAGACAAAAAGCGAGATGTTTAATGTTCCCCCAAAATCTCAACATTACATAATAAATAATCTTAAATGCTATGTGCTATGTACTATTCTACATTCACTTTGTGAGTTAATATTCTCAATCCCCCCAGAAACCCTGAGGTAGGTCCTATGATTATTCTTTATTTTTACATACAAAGAGGCACACTAAGTAAATGAATAGGTACATTATCTCATGGACAGAGAGCCAAAAAAATAAAGATGTCAGTGATCCCTAAATTAGTCCATAAATCTAATACAAACTCCAGTCAAGATCCCAACCACTACTTTCAATGATTCTGATGATGGATCCTAAAATACATGCACAGAAAAGGAGAAACAAGAAGAAAAAGCAAGGAGATGTTGAATAAGAAGAATAAAGAGAGAGAGAGCTTCATCCTACTAGATATTAAACTTATTAAGATAAATCTGTGTGGTAGATAAGTAGATCAATGGGAGAGATTAACAAGTCTAAAAATAGAACTGGGATCTATGAGAACCTGGTGCCTGGGACAAAGGAAGCTTCAAATCTGTGAAGGAAACAGTGTATTATTCTAATTAGGGATCTATGTGGAGTAGTAAATCAGGCCTAGTAAATTAGGAACAATAAAACTAGGCTTTACCTCACAACACTACAGATTTAAATCTATGCTGACTAAAGGTATGTAGAGGTATAACAGTATGACAAATAAAACTTTAAAACTTAAATGTGCCTTAAAATCAAATGTCTAGGCAACAAGAGATAGCACACATAAAATTAAAAAACAAATCACATACTGAGAGAAGACACATGCCATGGAAAGTTCTTAGGATCCAGTATTCCTAGTGTATATTTTTTAGAATCCTACAACTTGAAGAGACCTATCCATGTTTTCAAATGGGCAAAGGATAAGAACAGGTAATTCACATATAAATGGTCAATAGAAACGTGAAAAGATTCTTATCAGCAATCAAGAAACTGAAAATAAAGCCAACATGAAACACCATTTCATACTTACAAGATTGGCAAAAATATAAAATCTAATGACATAAACAATTAAGAAATATATGCTGAAGTCAGCATCCTCAGAATAAATTGGTAATATCTAATAAAATAGAAAATGTGCATACCCTACAAACCAGCAATTTACTTCTAATAAATGATCTAGAGTTTCCCCCCCCCCCCCCCGCCGCCACACCTTCAGAAGAAAGGTATATTCCAGCATCCTTCATCTTAGGGAAAAATTATAAGTAATCTAAATGTTCACTGATAGGTCAGTTGATAAATGAAGTATATTTACATACTGAAACACTATCAAGACTTAAAATGTATGAGATAGTTCTACTTGCATCAACATGATTCAATCTCAAAATCAGTATTTTAAAATAGATTTATACAAACCATAAAATATTTTATTTTGTTTATGAACACAAACACATGTTCTAAGGGCTAAAAATGTGGAGAAGAAGCAATACTCCAACCTCAGAATGGTGATTATGTTTGGGGACCAGGGAATAAAACAGGAAGGAGAGGGTTTTGTATTTGTTACAAAATTTAATTTAATTTCTTAAAAAAAAAAAAAAAAACAGTATTTGAAGAAAGAGTGGCAAAACATTAACATATACTAAAAGTGGTTATAAACTCCCTACTACTGTCATCACTTTCTGTAATTTCATATTGTTACCTAATTAAAAATAAAATGTTTCATTTATTTTTGTTTCTAAATTTTCATTACAAATAGAATCATCAGTTTAATTTATAATTTTTATTCATATATGAGAAAAATATTCTTTAAAAACTAATACAAAAATAGAAAATTTTCTCAATGGTCATTATGATACAAAATATAAAATTATGAAGAAAATGAAGATGCTGCTAAACAAAATAATATACAAACAAAACCTTTTAATTGATTATAGGATAGGGTGAATATCAATGATTTTCTATATCTTTTTTCAGTGTAGAAATGGATTTGAAGGCTATAAAGAAAAACAACAACAAAAGTCCATAGTTTCTTCCCATAAATCCATGTAGAATGCATTGCTTGAATGAAGATCACTGGGGGGGAGGGGTACCCTCAAAGGGGATTGTGGGACCCTGCACCTTTCCTCTACCTCTTGCTTTCTGGGCATGAGATAAACAGCTTGTTTGACCAGGCACTCCTCATCATTGCCATCCAGCACCCCCACCAGAGGCCTAAAAGCAACAGGTGCTCCAAAATAAGCTTTTTTTCTTTTAATTTAATTATCTTAGGTATTTTGTTATGGCAATGAAAACTGACTAACTGAGGTTGTTCCTAGCAGAAGCAGAAGGTTTATGGAAAAGGCCAATATGAGTATATGCCATGGGGTTCTCTGATAGCGATTAATTGTTAAACCTGAATTACAAGGCAGCCCATGGGTGCTGCCTATGGATAGAAGGACAATGGCACACACAGCCCACCTGGGGATTCAAGTGTGCAGATACATGGATGGAGAAGCTTCTTTACTTGTTCCTTTGGAAAAGTACAAGGCACCAGACAAATGAATATTTGAAAGACAATGTTATAATACAGATATAATTCTGATGAATCCTGCTGTATATAAGGAGTTAGGAATAAACCCTGCACTTCTAAATAGTGACTTAGTCACCACCCCCAAGGAGCAAAATTGCATTAAGACATTTAGAAACAAACAACCAAAATGAAAACAATAACAACAACTGACAATAACTTCAGGAAAAATGATGATTATTTTTTCACAAATTAGCTATGAATAGTGGCCATGATCATGGAAACACTGAATTCTCATGTAATATAAATTAAACTTAACTCTGGAAGTAGATGGGGATGAGTGGTGAAGTTGGAGGGAGGGAAGGGGACTAAACCTTTTTCTGCTCTAGTAGAAACACAGCAGAGAAGGCCTAGAATGGCAGAATGAAGAAGAGGCAATACAGCATATTAGAAGACACATACAGGTAAATATTGAAGTAAATGATCACAATCCAAGAGCAACTGAATTTCTTACATAGTATGGGAAAGGGTCAGTGTCTTAATGTGGAAGAGAGACACTGAGACGGTTGAAATCTCAAACCAGTTTACTGGGTGAATAGAATATACTCAGAGAAAGATAAACTAACATTAATGTTAGTTAATATAACACTGGGATTACAGGTGCAGTGGTGTACACCTGTAATCCCAGTACTTGGGAGGCTGAGACAGGAGGATTGCAGATCTGAGGCCAACCTCAGCAACTTAGTGAGACCCTTAGCAACTTAGCAAGATTCTGTTTCAAATTTAAAAAATAAAACAAAAAAATTGTTTTAATAGCTGGGCATGTAGCTTGCAAGTTGAATACCCCTAGATTCAATTCCTAGTTCAAAAATAAATACATAAATTAACACTATATTGTTCATATTGTCCACATCATATAATTAGCATATTTGTATATACTGTGTTGTTTTCCAATTATGTAAATGTAAAATTTAGCATTTTATTTGTACAGGGCTATCATTTCCACAAACTGCTTTAAATCCTCATTATTATTATTATTATTATTATTATTATTATTATTATTATTAGTGGTGGTACTGGGCATTGAACCCAAGGTCATTTTATCCCCAGCCCCTTTAGGTTTTATTTTATTTTATTTTTGAAACCGGGCCTTGCTAGGTTGCTGAGAGTCTTGCTAAGTTACTGAGGCTGGTCTCAAACTTGCAATCCTTCTGTCTAGGCCTCCCACGTACTGGGATTCCAGGCATGCGCCACCACACCCAGTGTCCTCATCATTATTTTCACAATAACATAAACTCCTTTGCTTCATACCACTTTTGAATGCCCTCTTGGTTCCACATAGATAGGGATAGAGCAGATTCTCTACAAACAAACCATGGTCAATTGATGACTCTAAAAAAAGTAGGCTTCATTGATAGTTAATAAGAAAAAAATCCAGATCTATAATTTCTAAAATTACCTTATGTTTTTCTGTGTCTTGCTTTATAGAGAAGTATAATGACTAACACATTGTAGTACTTTCTATGTTCCAGACATTGTTTCAAATGCTTTACATATTTTAATTTGTTCGCACCTCACACTGACTCCATAAGGAAGATACTATTATAATCCTCCATCTGCATATTTTAAAGATAAGGAAACAATTGCACTAAGAGATTAAGTAATTTGTTCAAGGTTGCACAGTCAGTCAGGACTTAAACCCGAGCAGTCTGACTCCAAAGTTTGCACTCACATATATACATTACAAGTTCAGACAAACATGGTATAGTACTATTATTATTTATTTATTTATTTATTTATTGCGGTACTGGAGATTGAACTCAGGGGCATTCTACCTCCGAGCTATACCCCCAGCCCTATTTTTTATTCTTTATTTTGAAACAGGGTCTCACTAAGTTGCGGAGTGCCTCACTAGGTAGCTGAGGCTGGCCGCGAACCTGGATCTCCGGTCTTAGCCTCCCAAATGCTGGGATTACAAGTGTGTGCCACCACGCCCAGCTGGTATAGTACTATTATGTAGTATCAGTACCTAGTAGCACAGCATGTCATAATGTGCAGTGGTTCACAGATGAGAAAGGGATTAGAGAAGACAAAGGCCATTATGAATGGAAATGGCTGGGAGAATTTTTTGTTTTGTTTTGTTTTTTGGTTTTAGGTTTTTTCGTGTGTGGTGCTGGGGATTTAACCCAGGGGCATTTTACCTCTGAGCTACACTCCCAGATCTATTTTACTTTTTATTTTGAAACAGGGCCTCACTAAGTTGCTGAGGCTGACTTTGAACCTGTGATCTTCCTGTCTTAGCTTTGCTTTTCAAGTACTGGGATTACAAGTGTGCACCACCACACCTGGCTTGGGAGAGAATTCTCTAAGAAAAAAGGATATGAGCATCTCAGATGTTGTCAGTCAAGTTAACAAATGATTAATTTGCCAAATGACAAATCTAAAATTTGTCATAAACTTCATCTGCAGCTCTATCACTTCGAGAGAGATTCGCACACCAGGAGACAGAGATGTCTAAATTGTGGGACTGAGAGCCAAAAGGATAGTAGCTTAACAAGTCTACCAAATCTCTAGCTGTAGAACTACAACAAAGCTCCAAGGAAACTATAATGTGGGAAAAGTACCCAGTAATGCAATAAAAGATTAAGCAAATGGATTATTTATGAATTGGTTTTTGGTGAACTAGTTTGTAGCAAATCCACTGCCAGTGAATTGATACTTGCTGTGTGGGCATGCCTCAGTATCTGGAACTGGAATGTGTAAGCACAGGTTCAGGTCTGCAGTCTTCAACCCACAGATCTTGAATCCTTTTTCACTGCAATCTATAAGGAATATACTTTACAGTGTAATTTCCTCTTCCTTTACCACCTACTCCTCGTCCCCCTCCTCCTCCTCTTCTTTTTCTTCCTTCTCTATTTCTTTACACACACACACACACACACACACACACACACACACACACCACACGTTCACATTGTCCTTTTATTTCAGGCAATGCATTCTAACACTTCCTATTGTGTTTTTCTTTCATTTTTAAATACTAGTTACAACGCAATAACACCATTTCCTAATGTTTCAGCTGGTTGTGACCTTCAATTTAGAAAACCTTTTAATAGATGGATATACCAATTCCTCTGATCTGATCATTACATATTATATATGTAAAAAATTATGCTGTACTTCCATAAATACGTACAATTACGTACCAATTAAAAATTGTCAAGTTACATTGTCTAAAAAAGAAAACAGTATAACAGGATAACTAGTTAACATTAATTATACAGTAGTAGGCTGTAGAACCAAAAGAACATGTTAAATGCCATTTGAGAGAAAATATTGGTTTCAATTCCAGCCCAAGCTCTAGGGTACAGTTCTCTACTGCAATTAAACTGCTGCTCCAAATCTTGCCATCAGACTGTAGGAAGATTACTCAGCTCCAATCGC
Organism: Graphiurus murinus; assembly: GCA_004027655.1. Classification (NCBI taxonomy): domain Eukaryota; kingdom Metazoa; phylum Chordata; class Mammalia; order Rodentia; family Gliridae; genus Graphiurus; species Graphiurus murinus. The sequence goes on along the minus strand of PVLC010009178.1, from coordinate 42,435 downwards.
TAAGGTGGCCACTATGGCCTGGCGGGTTGCTGAGGAGCCAGCTAAGGAGCTGGGAGGGACATGCCTTGATCAAAAGATACCTTGCTAATTGTTCCTCCCTTTTCCCCTACCAGACCTACCTGTTTCACTTTCCACTGGTACGCCTTGCTGTCTGCCATCTTGGAATTGCTCATTTCCTTGTTCCACTAATAAGCCAAATACCATCTTAAGCTTTTCACTTCCTATTCTGTCCCAGAAGTAAGTTGCCAATCTTCTGAGGCTTCTTCGGGGGACAGAGTACTGACAGTGAGATGGGTAGATGAGATAAAATTTACTGCTTTATTTTTATTATTTCCCTTACTCTGTTTCCCACCCACGGGCCCTGGAGGGAATGATAGAATTACACATAAATTCTTCTGATAGGGTTTCAAGTGCAATAAATTTGATTCATCATTGTTTCAAGAAAAATTAGCTTTGATTGTACTGACTGGGCTTTCAGATCATCCAGCTAAGGCCACTATTTTATGATGTTATTTCTAATTCAGAGACATGTAAGTGTGTTGGGGGAAGGGAATGATAAAACCCACACCAAGTGCTATTGTACAAAGTTTCTTCATTTCACCATGCATTTAAAAAATTGGATACTGATTGTACTTCAAGTGTAAAATGCTGAGGGCCTATTCTGCCCTTTTGAGTTCAATTAAATTTTTAATTAACCAGTAAAGAGAGGCACATCGGGAAGGAACCATAACTTTTACCCATGGACTCTTCTAAAGTTAAGAGCCGAATAAAAATAAGATTTTTATCTGCAATTGTTCACTGATGAGGGGACTATGCTTTATTATGAGCTCATTGTGTTCCCTTGTATGCCAGTTTTGACCATCTCCCTTCGTCCTCCAGATGGACTTGTATCAGTCCTACTGGATGCAGGTAGCAAAGATTCACATGAAAGGCAAAGAATAAATAAAACCCTACCTGTTTTCAGGTATTCACTTCTGGTATCCCATCCTTTGCAGCTGGAGCTTTCCATATTGGAGTCAGCCCAAAATTTAACTTAGGGAGAACATTTGATTAACATTCCTCCAGTTACAAGGCCTTTATAAAGCAAAGTGTTTTCTTGGCACCTTTGTGAGATTTTTTTTTTCTTTCCTTATGCATCATCATGTATCTTTCTTTAGATAGAGAAAAGACTGAACTTGGACTTATTAAAAAGGCAAATGTGAAGTACTCAGCTTGCAAAGCTGGGAAAATGAGTGTCCTGCATACCATTACACATGTCAGGTAATGCTAGTGAAATGGGTACAAACTATACTGAAACTCCAGCCCTATAGTAGAGTATGATGCTAATGAAGGAGATGGCAGGCAAGGTCCCCATTTGAATTACTCAGCATCATTCAAAGACATTCTATTACTTTTGGTTCCTACTAAACTTCTAACTCCAGAAAACTGCTGGGAAATTGTGTGATGTTCCTCAAACAGGACTATGAGTAATTGCTATACCATCACTACTTATGAAACCTTCAATTGCATGGTAGCTGATAAGCGCTTGATAAATATTTCTTGTCTAAGAGGTGACTTATGCAATAGATACATTTATTCTTCCCCAAAGCAACAATATAAAGTAGCAAGAATGCTGACTCTAGAGTTAGAAGTCTATCCTGCCAATTTGCCAACTAAGTGATTTAAGATATAAAATTCCTTCTATGACTCCATTTACAAATCTGTAAAGTGGGAAGAACCATATTTACCTGGAAGAGGGATTGTGGGAGAATTAAATGGGCTGACAGTCAGAAAAATGCCCTACCCACAGAAGATTCTTAGAAAACATTAGTTGACTTAAATCCTATATTATTTATTTTCAGGAGAATTTGTACTTAATGTTTTTCTTTCCAACAATAATATTTATTTTCATTTTCTGGATTATCTAGTAGTTCTCCTTCCTTAAAAATAATCACTTATTTTTGCAAAGTACAGAAGCAAGCAAAAATAAAAGGAATATTAAATATTTCAGTAGAAATGAAAAAGATTACAATTTTCCTTGAGATGTTAATAAGTTCAGAGGGATGCTCAAGGTCCTAGGTATACATCCATCAGGGCAGCTGTGAATAAAATAGTAACTTCCCCAGGGAACAGCAACTGCAGATTTTCACAGAGAACTCAGTTGATTGAAGTCTTTACCATCCTCTTACCAAGAATGGTTGTGTGTGTGTGTGTGTGTGTGTGTGTGTGTGTGTGTGTGTGTGTATCTGTGTGTATGTTTTATTGGGGATTGAACCCAGGGGCATTCTACCTTTGAGCTATACTCCCAGTACTATTTTTATTTTTTATTTTGAAACAGATTCTCACTAAATTGCTGAGAGCCTCGATAAGTTACTGAGGCTGGCCTCAATCCTGCTATCCTCTTGTCTCAGCCTCCCAAGTACTGAGATTACAGGCATGAGCCACTCTGCCCAGCCTCTTGCCAAGAATGGCCTCTTGACAGTTACTTACATAGCTTAACATTATTATCATTTTTGATTATATTACTGTAAAAAAGTTATGACAGATGCTGAGATACTGCCCTCCAAATTCAATGAAGTAGCATTCAAGGAAAAAAGGAAGAGATACCAGGGAAGGAGCCTAAAATCAGCCAACCTAGAAGGGGCTACTCTGAACAGAGGCTCAGCCACTCAGGAGGCTGAGAGCCCCAGGCTGCAACCAGCCAAGACAGTCTGGGAGCTGCCTCTTTCCTTCTGCCACAGTTGATGACCATCAGCGACTGACAACGGAGGAGAGCTGGGCCTGTGGCTTGTGCCTGCAACTGCACTGAGGAGTGCTTGTCCAGACAACAAGCCTGCAAAGCGGTTGGAGAACAGAAAAATGCAAATGTCCTGGAACTCTGCAGCCATCCCTTTGGAATCTAAGTTCCAGTAGATAGTTGGCTGTTTCAGGAAGATAAGGAATACATTTAGGAAAAAAAAAAATAGCAATTTAAAACTAGCCTGGACTTGTTCTTATATTTCAGGAGTTTGTGAGTCCTGATAATATTCCAATGTAGTTTTCATCCCTCAACATTTTTTTTTTTTTTTTTTTTTTTTTTTTTTGCGGTACTGGGGAATTGAACTCAGGGGCATTCTACCTCCGAGCTACGCCCCCAGCCCTATTTTTCATTCTTTATTTTGAAACCGAGTCTCACTAAGTTGCGGAGTGCCTCACTAGGTAGCTGAGGCTGGCCGCGAACCCGGATCCTCCGGTCTCAGCCTCCCGAATGCTGGGATTACAAGCGTGCGCCACCACGCCCGGCTATCCCTCAACATTTTAATATTTGAAAAAAGTTAAAAAACCCGAACCTTGCTCAAATTAGAATTGACTAATTTTGTCAATATCCTATTTCCAAATAAGGAAGTGAATTTTGTGTGTATGTTAGTAGGGGTTGGGGAGCTACACCCTGTTTCATTGTTTAGGGTCTAAGTCAGGGCAAACTGATCTCAAACCAGTGACCCTCCTGCCTCAGCCTCCCAAGTATTGTGATTAAGGGATAAATTTTTAAAACAAATTTTTCAGAACCTCTGAGATATCAAAGGTGATTTAAAATAACATGAAAAGATAATTTCCATGATCTTTCTCTGTCTAGTCCAATGTTTGCTTGCTTTTTTTTTTAACCTTAAAATGAGTTGGCATTCCAATGTTTTCATATACACTACTGTATTTAGTAATAATGATAGTCGCGATTTTCCCAGCATATTGAGCACTTCTCAAAGAAAAAGCTGATTTTAGTTTACTTTGCTTCTTTGTAGTCCACAAAATTGAGGAAAGTAAATGCTGCTGTTTAAGCTTCCACATATTGCCATATTCTACTGCAATGTGACCCAGAAGATTCTAAGCCAAGAAATATGTGTAAAGCAGAAGGTGGGGGGACTCTCTGGAGAGAGTGCCCATATTTTAAACGTGTTACTGCAATATGTTTGCTTTTTCATCTTAGAGTTGTTTTTGTAGTTTAATTAGGGGTGAAAGCCAATGATGGACATCTTTTTAGGAAATGCAGACTGGTACTAAACTAACTCTGAAGATCAAAATTTTTTTCTCCATCTCATGAGTTGTATTTATTTTTTCTTTCTTTTGGTTTTGGGGATGAACCCAGGGGCATTCTACCTCTGAGCTACACCCACAGACCTTTTTCTATTTGAAACAGAGTCTTACTAAGTTGTTGAGGGTCTAGCTAAGTTGCTAAGGCTGACCTGGAGCCTGCAATACTCCTGTCTCAGCCTCCCAAGTACTGGTATTACAGGTGTGTACCCTCACACTTACTGTATTTTTTTTTCAGTTTGATTTTTTAACTTAGCAGCCTGCATCTCAGCCTTCCTGTACTTCCCCTGTGGCTGCAGCTTCATGCAGCAGCTCTCAGTGGCCTGGCAGTGCCTGAGTCCAGCTCCATTTCTTTATCTCTCATTTCTGCCCCAGGAGAAGGACACCTGTGGTCACCTGATCAGCTTTTGCACAGGTGCAAACCTTGAAATGTGGAAGATTAACATCTCTTGGCACAGTCTTTGTCCAATGAGGACGGTTGCCAGGGGGAAGGTCACCCTACCCTTGCCTATTCCTCGGGTGGACAATTGTGGGGCACAATCAACAAAGCTCCTCAGAAGGCTCCGGAGGGATCATGCCCCAACCACCAGCAACACAGGAAGCCAGCTGGAGAGGGCTCCCCTGGTCTGGCTTCCCCCTCCTTGCTCCTGTTCCCAGCTCAGCTCTGCTTTCTACAGGGACAGACTCTACTCCTGCCAATAGTGGCTGTTTCTTCTTGTCCTCAGAAACCTCCAACATTATCTGCCTTTTTAAATGTTGCCAATCTAACTGGAAAATTTTTTAAATCTCACCGATTTAATGTGCATGAGGATTAGTAAGTTAAACATAAAATATACTTTTAAAAATCACCAGGTAAACCACAATCAAGGATCAGTAATTTAGTCTAAAATGAAAGCCTTAGAAAAAACACTCTGTTGCCTCCCCCTACCCCATGAAGGCCCACCCCCCACCCCGGTACTAAGGATTAAACCCAGGAGTGTTCTACCTCTGAACTCTATCCCCCAGCCCTGTTTTATTTGCTTTTATTTTTTAACTTTGAAACAGGATCTCACTAAGTTGCTGAGGCTGCACAGCCTCCTATCTCAGCCTTCCAAATACTGGGATTACAGATGTGTGCCACCATGCCTGGCTGAAGGCATTATTATTATTATTATTATTTATTTATTTATTTATTTATTTATTTATTTATTTATTTTCACCTGGCAAAGATGATGGCAAGCAAACACTACCAGAAGTATTTTCCTGCTATCTTATAGCCCTTGAACTATTAAGGCAGGACAAGAAAATGGTAAGTATATAGTTTGAATTTGAGCCTTTGTACATATGTGACAGATTTTCATAACACAAGATGGTGGATTGAGTGTTAAATATCATCTAGTTTAGTTGGAAATGAAACACTGAGGCCAGTGAAGAGAAGTAACCAAGTGACTCACCCAACATGACTGCAGTGGCCCCAACTTGGGACTTTTCTGACTAAGTAATGATGCCCTTTCTCCAGAAGTTGTCATTTGGCTTTTCCAAATCATTCTCACTTATGTTGCCTGGTAAAACCTTTTGTTAGTTACCTTTCTGTTGTTGTGACAAAATACCTGAGATAATTAATTTAATAAGGGAAAAGGTTTGTTTTGGCTTAAGGGTTCAGAGGTTTTATTCCATGGTTACTTATTCCTGTTGCTTTGGGCCTATAGAAGCACAGTACATCATGGTGGGAGCCCCTGGGAAAGAAGGCCTGTTTACCTCATGGTGAAGGAAGAAAAGAAAGGAAGAGCAAGGGACAGGATCCCAGTATCCCCTTCAAGGGCATACCCCCAATGATCTAACTTCCTCCACTGGGTCCTACCTCCTAAGACTTCCACCACAACCCAATAGTACCACAGGCTAGGGACCAAGTTTTCAACACAAAGATCCAAACGATAGTAGATTCCATTTGCTATTGAAATGTAGTAAGGTAAGAAACATTATAATGTAGTTGGGCATAGTAGCCATGCCTGTAATCTCAGCTACTTGGGAGACTGAGATAGGAGGTTTGTGAGTTTGAGGCCAGAGTGGGCAACTTAAGGAAAACTTGGTTTAAAAAAAAACAACAACAATTAATTAAAATTAGAGAAAAACAACCAAAAAATTATCTTTGTAAGCAACTTTGTAATGGTAAACTATTGGGAGAGTTTTTGAAAAAGTCCAAATCTGTGGTTTATTATTAGAGCACTGGATCCTGGCATATATCACTATTTGAAGGTGATATAAAATAGGAGGTCCAGACTCATATCTAAAATAATAACAAAACAAAACAAAGAGTCGCTAATGCAAAATCAAGACTAATTAACAAAAGGTGTCAGAGATCTTAAATTTTGTAGAGACCTGTATCTATAAGCAAAAGGGAGCCTTGAAATCTATATCTCACAAGACTATATTCCAGAACTAAATTTTTATGTTTGGATGTGTTAGGGATTTCCTTAAGTTTCATAGGTATAGTTTTGATTTATGATAAAACTTTACTTAAAATTAAAAGTCATTGGAGGTGATTCATATATTTAAGAGTGGAGTTTTAAATGCATAACTTTAATTCCTACTATGGTTAATTAACCTATAAGTTTGCTGAGTCATATTATTTCAGCATAGAGAAGAGTTAGTGTTTGTAGAGCAATTACTGCATGCTATGCACTTCAATAATTTCAAATTCATTTATTGCGATCCCCTATCCTGCTTTGTGTTCCCCCAAATGCAGACCTTGAAACAGGATTCTAGTTGGTTTGGGAAGAGACAGAAACGCTGACAACAGAGAAGTAAGACAGGAAAGACGACCAATAAAGGTTATACTTCCAACCTGGCTCTCACTGTGGGAGATTGGAGTTTAATCCTGCTGGGGGAAAAAAATAATCTAGAAACCACCATCAAACATACTCCTGAATTATCTCACCCAAAGGGAAGACAGCTGGTATGTTGATCAATGTTTAACAACCAGTTCTGAGAGAGGCCAGGAGAGCTCTGTTGAGAGCTCTCTGAGAGCATTTGTTGATTTCCATGATGTAAATATCCTATCATAGTCACTTTCCAGCTAACCAGTGTTAGATCACTGAATATGGGGTTAGGAGGAAGTGTGTACTCTAGGTTCCCATAAATGAACACGAGCCTCCTCCATACACCACTGCACTCCCATGGTTGGCCTAAGGCTGCTCAGCGGGGAGGGGCCCACTTTGGGCTTGCAATATACTCATCAAGCAAGCTTCAGAGGACAGACAGATACAGGTGCTGCAATGGAAATCTGGTTTGTGCACACCAAAGTAGTCGTGAAGGTGAGAGGAAAAGGGTGAGGCTCCAACAGTGACTACTACATCACCATATTAGTGACTAAAGTGTGTACAACTTACCAAAGGTCACATAACTAATCATGAAAGAGCAAAGATTCAAACAGGCCTGGCTGATACCAAAGCCCTCTTGTCTCTATGTCACGGTGCTTTCCCCATAGAAAGCTTTCAGTCTCACAATGCATTAGTGAACAAAGAAGATTATTTTGTATTACTTAGGGTAGACCCAACAGGTATAACAAATAGATCTAAATGTGTTATGGCTCAAGACAATAGAATTTTATTTCTGGAGAAAAATTGAAGTTGTCTAGGGGTGAGGACTGTCTTCCATTCAAACATTCAGGAACCCCTTTGTTCTGTTGCTCTGCCATCCCCTGGGCCATTGTAGTCATCTGTATCCAGCTGTGCCACTTCTTTAAAGCCATGGCTCGCATACCTAGCTGCAAGGCATGCTGGGACACAGCCTATGTCTAGGCAATTGCTTCCTGGCTTCAGTTGCATGGTATTGGTTAGGGAGCAGGAATTTTGTGTGCAACTGTCTCTACTACACTTTTCCATAGACTCGTTAAGTTAAGATACTGTTTTCCATTTCTTTATATAATGAATTTTAAGATGTATAGTAATTCAAAGGTATTTTTTTCTGTTAGGCCTACAATTTTTTTTTAATAGAAAAGTTAGGACAACTTAAAATTTTGCATTTAAAAAAACAATGTAAAGCGTCATATCCCTCTCCCCCATTCAAAGGGATATATTGGTGAAGACCCTCATGTATAATTTTCAGTTGAGATGTTTAATGCATGGATTTAAAAATGGTATTGAGACAAGAACTCTGAAAGATTTAATGAATAGTATACTACATATACTATTCATTAGATATCTACAACATATACATATATATCAAACAGCTCACTACAGAAAAAAAAAGATATTTTATAATCATAGTAATAACCGTATATCACAGCTTTGAGGTTAAAAGAATGGGCTGTGGAGCCGGACTACCTAAATTGAAATCTTGGCTTTGCTGCTTTCTAGCTAAATACTCTTGGTTAAAGTCACTTAGCCTTTCTGTAATTCACTTTCTCCATCTGCCGAATGGAGATGATGAGGGTGCCTACCTCATAGGGGAGTACTGTTGATTAAGTAATTTAATATTCATGAAGTACGTATTGCTATACTAGCACATAGTACATATTCAATAAATGTCATTATATCTAATAATATATGCTAATAATAATTCTAGCACCCATTGCCCTCTAAAACTTCCAGGATTTTCCTCCTATAACCGTTCGGGTTTGTTTTATGTTTTGCAGATGTTATATACCTAGAAACATTTTTCCTTTCTTTTTAATGGGCTTCCATGTCAAATGTTCAATGCATTTTGACCTTATGACCCTCAGCAGAACCTTGACCCCAATCCAATTCTCAATTTCCCACCTCCTGCTGCCCTCCAGGAACAATCCTCACCGAGGCCCCTGAAGTGCAGTTAAGTGAAGGTCAGTTAGGAGACTAGCTACTATCATACCACATACAGCACCCTTGTAGAGGACCAATTATCCCACAGATGACAAGATGTCCTGACTTAGAACATCTGGAAACACCTGGGAAGTATGGCGTCCAGAAAGAGCATACAGGACAACCTCATCTCTCCTGCAAGAATTACATAATATTTATAAGCCTGAGAGCATACTATATTTTGGCCTGTTTTCAAGGTTATATTTTTAAGCTTTTATGTCTAACTAAGAAGACACAGATCTCACAGAGTTATGATGTAAATAAATTCATATACCAATGGATCTGAAATTCTGAGTTAGTCTAATACTCACTAATAAAAATATTTATAAGTGAGAATATTTTGTTTTCTTAGACATTAAAAACAATAATATCCCCCAGGAGAGAGAAAATCCCTTGCATGTACACAATTGGTGCTTAATAAATATGTAAAGAAGGATGTATAAGCTGAATGATACTAACTCTCAGTATGATCCTCTGCTGGTACAAAACATGTTTTCACTTTTTTTTTTTTTTTTTTGCGGTACTGGGGATTGAACTCAGAGGCATTCTACCTCCGAGCTATACCCCCAGCCCTGGTTTTTATTCTTTAGTTTGAAACCGAGTCTCACTAAGTTGCGGAAGGCCTCACTAGGTAGCTGAGGGTGGCCGCGAACCCGGATCCTCCGGTCCCGAATGCTGGGATTACAAGCATGCGCCACCACGCCCGGCTCATCTTTTCACTTTTAATGTCTGTGATAATTATGCACAACGACAAAATGGCCAATGTTTAACTGGACCCTCCACGAGAACTTGGTGTGAACTGAAGTGTGTGCAGTAGCTGGGAATCTAAAGTGCTGGCAAAAGTTGTCATGGTGTATAAGAAATACTGTAAGGTTTATATCCAAGTGAGAACGGAAATAAAGAGCTTAAAAATGGTAACTAGAGTTGCCTCAGTCTAGAGGCAACCTTGGAAGAAATACAAGTCTCTTTTATGTCATTAAAGAAATCAAATTAAAGCAATTCAGAGTCTACAGTAGCTTGATATTTGACATATGCCTCTGTGCAGTGACATAAAACAGAATCCAAACAGTACCAAAACCAGAGCTAGAGTCTAATCATGCTTCAGACTCAGGAAGTTGGATAGGAATTCATAGTTAAATGCTCTTAAAGAAGAGTTTATATTAACATATGGCAGTGGGAGGACATTGTTTTTAGCCCAGCAGGTCCTTTGATTATTTCTCTCTCCTAAGAAAATCAGTGTGTTAATGTGCAGATGCAGCAACAACCAGAATGCATACATGAGAGATTATGAAAAAAATGACTCAAAGCCCCCAAAACTATGACAGGAAAGACTAGCACTTATGTTTCTCTGTGCAGGTGTGTGGTAGATGGAGGAGGTCAGAGAAATAGCTAGTTGATAGTATTGTATTTGATACTAACTCTCAGTATGGTCCTCAGTTTCAAACACTATACAAATAATGAGGCAAAAGTCAACCCTTTGCTAGAATCCCATTTTTACTTTGCTATTCTGGCCAAACTTCAAAATTGGTCCAAAATAGGAACCATTTTGAAAGGCTAAAGACTTCCACTTACTTTTCTCGTTTACAGGTACCTGAGTTCATGTGTGTAAATTGAAAGGTATATATAGAAAGTTCATCCCTTTCAATTTAGAACTTGGTAGGTGTGGCCATCTGGGAAGACCTGGGAAATAACTACTGTTTGGGTTGGATGATATACTTGACTACCATTAAAAGAACATATAATTATAGCCTAAAATGTGGACCTAAAATTTTAACAGACTTATCTAAAAACTTTCAAAATGTATACCATTGGATGTAACTATCTAAAACTACCTTATGCTAGCTGTTCTGCAATATTCAAAACATTAAGTTAATATGAAATCAGGACCCTCTTAAAAATCCCTCTGATACCACCTCGTTCTCCACTTAATATTACGCCTGGGAAGAGAGCTTTCATTTGATCTCGAGAAGTCAAAAGAATAATTTTGTAGATAGTCCAGGCTTTTGTCTAACGACATGAAGGCTGACAAGAGAGCTCCTTTCTCTGCGTGAAAAACCCCTCTCATTGCCCCATGTCTTAATTAATGCTTCACAAAATAAATCTAGAGATGCTGCTCTCGGGTTCTGGGAGATTTCCTATCCTAGGCAATGGGCTAGAGGAAAAGAAGGGAGGAGGGAAATGAACGCCGTGACACGGAAGCTGTACTCGAAACAAAGTCGAAAATCATTAACATGCAAATGTTGCTTTCCCATCCCAAAGCACCTTCTTTCTCCCAGTCTCCAAGAGACTGCAATGGTTCCGAGCGCCACGCTAGACTGCCCGGGCGCTGCAGGGATGGGGACTGGGGAACCCGGCAAGTCACCTGACTCTGCCAGGAAGGGGACGTGCAGAGAGAAGCATCGGATTCGGGGAGGGCCGGGACCTGGCTGAAGATGACATAAGGGAGCACTTCCTGGCACTGCGCTAGTTCTTTCCCCAAATGTGCTCTAGAGGTTTTATCCTGCTTTTCCCAGGACTACCGAGTTAAAAATACAAAGATCTGCAAGGACCGCCACCCCTCGCTGTCTCTCTCTAGCCGCTGGGTGGGTGTGCGGGAGGGTGGGGGTATCCCCAAATCGCGGGTTTCAGGATGTAAACTAGGTATTACAAGAAACCTTGAAATATTGTTATTTGTAACACGAGGGGGTGGGGTGCGACAGAAGAGAAAGAATGCTTCCTTTAAAACAAAACAAAACTTTATTAACTTATTTTTAGTCCTTGGCAGCACGTCTGCTAAATGCTGGCTTTCTTTCGCTTGGCGGCCAGCGACTGTCCCGGGCGCCACCTGTGTGTCCTTTGCGGCGCGGTCGGGATGGGGGTGGGAGGACGGCCCGCACCCGGACCCCCGGCACCCGCTGCAAAAGTGACAGACTGCAAACCCACTGGCCTGCATCCCCTGCAGGCGCCAAGAACCCAAGTTCGAACTCATTATTTCTTTTCTGCAACTCTCGTGGGGCAGAGCCCGGCCGAGTTTGCGGCCCAGAGGAAAGGCGAGGTGTGGCCGCCGACTCTCCTCCTTTCCCCCGTGCGGCCCGGACTACCTGGCGGGGCTGCGCCTCCAGCGCACGGAACGCAGCGCGCCCCTCGCCGCCCGGAGCTCACCTCGCCCGCCCGCCCGCCAGCGAGGAGCCGGACGCCCCGCCCCGCCCGCCCCGCCCACCTGCGCCCGCCCCGCCCCGCCCCGCCCCGCCCCGCCCCCGCGCCCCGCAGGCCGGGCGCCGCGGGCGCGCTCACGCAGTTAGCGCAGGCGGTCCTACGCCGGCGGCGCAGCGCCCGGGCCCGCCCCCCGCGCTCTCCCCGCCCCCTCCCTCCCTCCCTCGCAGGCCGAGCGAATGTAGCCCGCGAGAGAAAATGGCGGCGGCGGCGGGGAATCGCGCCTCGTCGTCAGGCTTCCCCGGCGCCGGGGCGGCGAGCCCCGAGGCGGGCGGCAGCGGAGCGGCCCTCCAGGCGAGCAGCGCGCCCGCGGCGGCGGCGGGGCTGCTGCGGGACCCCGGCAGCGGGGGCCGCGAGCGGGCCGATTGGCGGCGGCGGCAGCTGCGCAAAGTGCGGAGTGTGGAGCTGGACCAGCTGCCGGAGCCGCCGCTCTTCCTCGCCGCCTCGCCGCCGTCCTCTTCCACTTCCCCGTCGCCGGAGCCCGCGGACGCGGCGGCGGGCGGGAGCAGCTTCCAGGCACTGGCGGTGCCGCCGCCTCCCGGAGCCGCGAGCCGCGGCGCCCACCTTGCCGAGCCGGTGGCCGCGCCGGACAGCGGCGCCCCGAACCCCGCGGGGCCCGAGCCCGGGGAGCAGCGGGCGCCCGCCGCAGAGCCGCCGCCTGCAGCGGCCCCCGCCGGGTGAGCAGCGCGGCCGGGCGCGGCGGGTCCTGGGCGGGCGGAGGGCAATGAATGAACCCGGGCGCGGCGCACGGCGTCCCGGGGCTGGGCGCCAAGGGACTGGGCGCCGCTCGCCGGGACCCGCGCCCCCGGGCACCTTCGAGCCCTCCGGGGTCAGGCGGCGCCCTGGACCTAGCCTGGGGACCGGACGGGGACGTGCCTGAGAGTTTGTTATTGTTTGCAGACATGTGACAGGCGTGCGAGCCGTGCTGCGGGGACCCGTTGCGGAAAGGTGTGGGGGCCCCTTTGGCTTTGCGGAACTCCCGGGATTGGGGCTCTCCGAGGAGCACGGGCACCCCGGGGTCGGTAACAGCCCCGTGGTGGCGCCCCCGGACGGGTGTCCCCGGAGGGGCGAGGCCGGAGCCGGAGGCCGGCGGAGGTCGCAAAACGGGCGGGGTGGGTGGGGAAGCCCAAGGTCGGGCGGGGGGCACGGAGGACCGAGGAGGAGACGCGGGTCCCTGCGCGGTGACAGGCAGAGCCCTGAGGCCCAGGGGGGCTCGAGTCCCCAGACAGGTACCAGGGCGGCCCGGACGCTGGCCGCGGGGCTGCGGGTGGACGGCCGAGTAACGCCTGTCAAAGCGGCGCGGGCGGATCGCTGCAGACTCGCGATCTTCTAGGACCCGTACTTTTTCTCATTGTGTCCCCCCAACGAGCTTCAGGGGTTCTTGGGAATTCGCACTGCACCACTAAGACTCGAATGACTTCTGTTTGGAGTTTGAATTTGGCCTTTGAAGTTTGCATTTGGCGGAGTGGTGTAGGAGGCTGGACCGGATGTGTCAGCCATTCAGTTTCAAAGCTCCCCGCAGCCCCTATGGCGTGGCTGGGGACCGCGGCGCGAGTGCGGTGCCGCCAGCTCGGTTGCAGCTGCACTGGGCGCCCGCCGAATTCCAGGGGCCACGGTGGCCTGGGCTTCAGCTCAGATGGGTCTCCTGGTGCCTGTAAAGTAGGAGATGTTAAGGTAACTAGATCCTCTGGCCGTTGGCTTCGCTCTTTTTTCACTATTGGAAAAAAAATTGTTGAAAGAAATTATTTGCAGTGTGACAGATATAATCCTTGTTTTCTTTTTTCTTTTTTTTAACTCTACTGTATACAGAAGCACAAAGTCCTGATTGGTGTTTAGAGTTGCTGGAGATGTGTTTGTGATAGTCGCCCATTGCCCTGAGAATTCTCTGACATTTACTGAGGGAGTAAATTGTGTCTTATAGTGAGATGAATTTTGACAGTAGGAATCTTTGGTTTTGGTTAAATGTCTAAAGTGATTTGACCCGTTTTTGTGCACTTGGTTGGTTTAAAATCATAGTGCATTTATTACTTGGAAGTTGCTCCCCCTCCAAAAAAAAAAAAAAAAATTGCTCAGCACTGCACCATGGCATTTGTGACTGGTAGTCTTCTCTGTGCACTTGTACACGTAAGTTGCTCTTACAACAGATACGTTGCCCTACAGTTTCCTGTTTCTGTGCAGATTGGATTAAAACTAAACCAGAATAATTCTTAGAAGGCAATTGTTAGCCGGGTGTGGTGGCGCACGCTTGTAATCCCAGCATTCGGGAGGCTGAGACCGGAGGATCTGGGTTCGAGGTCAGCCTCAGCTACCTGGTGAGGCACTCCGCAACTTAGTGAGAATCGGTTTCAAAAATAAAGAATAAAAAATAGGACTGGGGGTATAGCTCGGAGGTAGAATGCCCCTGAGTTCAATCCTCAGTACCGCAAAAAAAAAAAAAAAAAGAAGGCAATTGTTTCTACACATGAATTCCAGATTAAAAAACAAAATAAAACTTTAACCTCAAATTTTGAGAAATTAGGTTCATCTATTCTTGTGAGACCTAAATTTTTGGCTATAATGAATAGTTCAGCAAAGGTCTGCATTCTAGTTATAATGAACTATGGATACAGTTTAAGAGCAGCCCTTATAAAAATAATATATGGAAGTTGTTTAGTGTTGCCTCTTGACAAACAAAATAAGAGGAGTAAGGTGGAGGCAGGTAGAATTCAGGCTCTAAGTAATCCATGCTTAATTTTTGTGTTTTCCTTCCTTGTTTGGGGTAGGGTATAACAGCACAGTATATGAAATAATAGATTAGTAAGAGCAATCTTTTTTTAAAAAAAGAATTTTATTAGCCAGAATGCTGTTAGTTCATTTCAGATAAACCAACATTGTAGTAAAATGTTAATTCCCCATCCTTCTGAAATATAGTGATTTTTTTCAATTTCCTTGACAGTGGGGTTGAAATTCTTTTGAAGCTGTTGGTATAAAAACTTTGATTATGGAGAAAAGATATGTATCATTATTTTCATGTATCTTATTTGTGTTGCCTAGTAAATACTCTTATTTACAACTTAAAATCTTAGGAAAAGTTGGCTATGAGTAGTTATATAAAATCTTAATTGAACAGTACATTTTCCCTTTTTGACAACAGTTACCTTCATTCTTTCGAGAGGAAAATCTATCATTAAGATTTTGAGATATTTTTGTTTCACAGTAGTAGAGGCATGAAGACCCCTTCTGTTTAAGATCTATTGTGTCTTTTAAAAGACAATTCTGTGATTTTTTTGACTTCAGAATTTCCTTCAGTTTCTGATCTTTGGGAAAAGAAATTTGAAAGTATGTAAAATACACTTATAAACAATAAGTTATATAAATAGTATTAATTTAAATCAAACATTTTTTGCTTCTATCCTTCAATATAACTGAAATCAGTGAAGGTTCTGTGCCTGTAAGTGGCGCCCAAGGGTTTGGAATTTTTTCCTTATATTACAGAATTTGGGGCTTTTTCTTCCTATTTACTGCTTTGAAGAAAAATTACAGTGTTACTCTCCATTGAACAAGCTATCTTGAGTTTGGTAGATATAATTACTCCATCCTATTTTTGTAACTTTAAAAAAAAAACCAAACTATCAATTTGCTGGCCCTATGAAAGAACAAGATATGCTGTACTTGTTAATGTTAGTTTTTATTTAAAACTGAAGATATTTTATAAGCTGTATTTATATCCTCATATAGCCGTCAGTTTCACTTCCTCTTAGAAGCTGTTAGGATGAAAATATAGTTTAGTGACCTTTTTACTGAAGAGGAGGTACAAGAACATTAGTACCTAATTAAAATGATGATTTTATCATGAAACAATAGAGGTAGTCACATAAGTTAGTCTTATATGAATTTGTAGTTATGAATTGTCTCCAAATTCTGTTTTAAATCAGGTAAGAAAATTATTGCATTCTTCAAAGATTAACCTTATTAAATATAATTCTGGAAGAGAAATATCAGAGCTAGAATTGTTGCCAACTTTTGTTTTCTTTTCATATCTGATCTTGGCAAGGGTGACTGGTTAACCAACATTCCTTAATATATGATTTCCAATACAGTATAATAACTCCATTTTGTTAGATAGGAAAAACAGGAAGTAGCCCTGTTCATTGATACTCTTTCACATCTTCTATAGCACCTCAAGCATAATATGTTGAATGTTTTAGAAATGGTCACTGACTTGTCGACTTGAAGATTTCAAAATGTGGAAAGAAAGGAGTGTTCTTTTGGTTTCAACAAGAGCAAAAAACCAGCTACAGCTTGCCTAGGCTGAGTCTGTAATCAGTTTTTGACACTGGTTATGTGCATTCCAGAGGAAGAAGTTATGGGGTGGCAAGTAGTTGATGGGGAATGGATTACCCGGAGGAAAAATATGGGATATTCAGAAGTGCTCTGAGTTAGAAAGCACTGCTTTACATTCTGTACCCCAGAGATTTTTTATTGGGTTGAAGGGGATATCTCTTGGTATGGAAACAGTGGAAAAATGTAGCTTGGAAAAGTAATAGTCTCCAGAGGCTGCTTAAGAACTCCATCATGATATTACACCTCTAACCTTGGAGCGCTTGCTCATGTCAGATATATCATATGTAGCCCTTAGACTTGGTTATTTTCCTTAGTTCTGACCTCTTTTTTAATCTTTAGTCAAAAGTTAGAACTACTAAAAATGTAAATGGAGGCTTGGTATGTAGCTAGTAGTGGAGTGGTTGCCTATCATGTACAAGGCTCAGAGTTTGATCCCGAGCAAAAAAAACCACACACACACACACACACACACACACACACACACACACACAGCAAATGGATATTAATATGATGAAATGTGCAGTATTAGGAATAACCCAAAGCTGTCCTTAAGAAATAATTTAAGAACATTTTTTAATCATGAAAGAAAACAGCCAGAATTAAATGGTTCATTGCAAAGCACTGAGATCAGTCAGGTGCTCTTTTCAAAATGCAAAAATTAGGTTTTTACCCATGGCTTAGAACATATTCATTAAGCATGTAGATACATGTAGATACCTTTTATATATCACCTTCTTTGGCTTCTGTATGTCAGGCAAGATTGATCACTAGACACACACACACACACACACACACGCACAAAATTTAATCATCACTGCAGCCCACTGAGACATTGTAATTTCTGTTTTCAGGAGGTAAAAACTAATTAGAGCTAATAAAACCCCATGATCACACGACTAGAAGACATACCTAGGATTCAACCCCTAGTCATTCTGATTCCACAGTCCATTGGTTTTCATTATTCTGTGCTGCCTTCATTTACTTTTTCAAATTAATAATCAGATTAATTGATGACTTTTAAGATGGAAGTTGTTCTGCAGGAATCCTAATAGACTACTAGCTTAGGATCTACCTATTGCTGTTTCTTAATATGTATATGATACATAACTTTCTATAACCTGGCCTGTGCACACACACAATAAGTGGTATTTAGACCCCCATCACATTCGGTAAATAGGATAAATGATTAGTGTTGAATGTTTCTTGGGTTTATTGGTTTATGCTGTATTAAATCATAAGTGAAATGAGATAAAGTAGATGGAATTAGTTTTACTCATTCATCTTGATTATCACACAGGAAGAGAACTCTGCTGGACTCTGCTCCTTTGTTACTTACTAGATTTCATTCATTCAACATTTATGAACCTCTGTAAGGTGGTAGGTGGTGGAGAAAAAGGTCATCAGTGCACAGCCTCTGCTTCAATTGGTAGATTGTAGTGTGACTTTCTTTGACAATACCATGTTAAGTGCTCTAAGAGAGATGGGGATATGGAGGGAAACCTAGAATAAAATTTAGTACTCTGAGCCTCATCCATAACATTCCACCCTGTATTCCTGCAGTGAAACAATGGTACCTCCCTAACTCTCTGAGGAGGAAATAATTGGCTTTCCAAATTAGTAGTTATGAGGATAGGTTTGTCCTACCTTCTACTTGTGTGTTCGGCCTACTAGTTTTTGCCCTTTTTCTTTGGTTGCTTTTCCCTTCTCTTAGGACAGATATACTTTAGTTTTGGGTCACAATAAAAGAAAAAGAAATATGGGTACAGATTACTTTCAAACTATTTCTGCCTACTCTTTTAAGAGGTGTGTGTATGTGTGTGTGTGTGTGTGTGTGTGTGTGTGTGTGTGTGTGTACGCGCGCGCGCGCGCCCGTGTGTGCACATACACATATATGTATATTTAATTATTTTTTTGTGATTCTTTTTCCTGTAAGAAAAAAATAAAATGAGAGTATGGGGAGCAAGAAATTCAATATCTGCCAACATTGGTTTTAAAATTAAGTCTTTATTATTAGTAACAGCAACTCTGCTAGTTAAGAAAACAACATAGGGAAATGTAAAATGTGCTTGAGGGCATAAGATGATCAAGAAGATATTCTTGTCTTCATCCATTCTATGGCATGTCACTGTTGATTTAGGTATGTTTGGTATGGAAGGGAGGTCTGTATTAGTGACTGAGTCCTTTGCAATCCAGACTGGTTAGTTTGATGTAATAAATTGATATATAGAATGCTAAAGAGAATTTTTAAGATCCACTAAGTGAATATATCTGAAAGTACATGTCTGCCATCTGGGAATTATTAATGTGGCCATTGGACCTCTTGGAGACTGGAGGACATCCCTGGAGCGGAGCACATGCTATACCCTACATAGTGCTGTGTGTATTGCATTAACTTAGTTTATCACATGCAAGCATAATTATGATGGATGTGTGTCAGTGAAGAGAATGTAGACACTGGGCTGTAAGTGGAAGCTCTGCTCTTGACAAATAGATGTTACTTTTCTATATTGCCTAAAAAATCATTTAACTGATATGCTATCAAGTAATCTTCAAACTAGTCTAACAGCATTTAGAATACTAAATATCAGATGTTAACAGACTAGAAATTCTGTCTTATTCTTTGCACCATCTCTCAGCACTGGTTTTTGTATTTTACACATTGCTTAGTAGTTAGTTGGAATAGTTGGTATTTAGCAAGCAGTTATTAATAATTTTGATCAATTCAGTATAATGTAATATATACAATAATTGTATGTTTCAATGACTTAAGTGTAGTTACAAAATAATTGGAATCATGTACAAACTGTCAAATTGAGTTTCTGTATTTGAAAGTATCAGGTTACATGGGTTAATGGGTAAACCTTCCTGATTTTCTCTTTAACCTTGGCAGTTTGTCCTTGGTGACCCATCTTCATCCTCTGGAATATTAATGTTAGAAAATCCTCAGGGTAGTCCTAGGCCTTCTCTCATTCTATCTCCTTTACCCCTAGCAAATGCTTATTTAATGCCCTTAGATGAACTGTTGGTTATTCACAAATGATTGCAGAGTTTATTTTCCTAAACTCCAGACCTACACCTGTTTGCATGGCACTTCAGTGCTCAGAGTCCAAAACCAAAAGCACTATCTTCCCTGAGCCTTCTGCTGACATGCTCCCTGCTCATTAAGTAGCAGAACCAGAACCTGGCAGTTTTCCTTGATTCCTGGTTCTTGTCCTCCTCCTGCGTGGTCTGTCCTCAGGTGCTGGTGATTTGACCTGTTGTTGCAGCCCTACTCCACTACCCATCATCTGCTTTGGACTAAGGTAGCAGATCCCTGCACACTGCTATGTTATTTCCTACTTTCTCCCTTCCAATCTGGTCTCCATATTACACAGCCAGAGAGATAAAAAATCTGATCTTAACTTCCTCCCTCCAGAAAAGTGATATGAATGAATCCTTAGCATTCCCTCCTGAGTCCCTGCCTGGTCTGGCCCTTGTCTGCCTCTTTAGGTCCATCTCAGCTCACACTTGCCCTTATTCTCATCAGGCTTGCTTTCTGTCATCCTCACACCTCAGCACACTCCCTCCTGCCATAAGGGCCTTTGCATGCTCCCTCTGCCAACAACACTCTACCAGGTCCCCAAGTCAGCTCCTGTGGCTAGGATCTTAGCCCATTCACACTGCCTCAGGGATTGATTACCTCCCTGATTATCTAGACTGGCTTTTTGGCACAGTGTCCCTACTGTTAGTGTTGGGATTCATACTTGTTTTCTCATTGGCTGAACGCTTGTATTCCCAGAAGACGATGAGACCTGAGTGGGCAGGGCCTATGGCTGGATGGGGGCCAGCACCTAGCAAAATGTCTGGTACTGAGTAGATACTTGGTGAGTATTTGTTGACTAAGGATAAGAGGGATAATGACATGGCATGTCCAAACTAGTGGATCATCTGCTCTTCCGCTTTGGTCAGACATAGTTTTAGGACCTAGACGAGAAGGTGTTAAACTGCAAAAGCATAGACTATGTGTTTGCAGAGCATAGGTTTGTGATAGACTCATTGGAAGGGATCTAGACTTGGTGCTTCAAGTGTAGTAGGGCAGTTAAATGTGATACAGAGCAAATAGCTATACTGCATGATGGCCTTATAGGTTAGAAGAGTTTATGTGCATGTAATGTTCCTGTACTTACTAGGGAGTTGAGAATATATATCTATGAGTAAATATACACATAAAGGTATCATGCATTAAGTAACTTTTTCAGGTTTCAGAATGTTATCTAAACTTAAGATACCACTTTTAGGATTCTTGTCTCAAAAGCCCTACTTTATTGAAAATTGATTAATTTGATAAGTCAACTTGGGATAAGTAGAACTTCACATTTGCATTAAAGAAAAGATTTGCTAGACAACTACTGTATAACATCCCAGGAGCCAAGAACCCATGTAACAGAAAACTTACTGTTGGTAACTAAACCCAGCAGTCTCACTTATCTAGAACACAGTTTAGCACTTAAGAAGTAAGAAAAAAAGACTGAGCAGCCAAAGGGTCTGGAACAAAATCTGTGCTTTGAAGTCCTTTGATTTTACACTCGGAAGAGTTCCCAGGGCATTTGCTCAGCAATGACAGTTATTTAGATGATGTCCTTGCAGTCTTGTTCATTTGGTATTCCTAGCATGTGGCAGTTAAAAGAAAGGATGGCAGTGTGAGCACTGCAAGAGGTGGGTTCCTGTAAAGCAGCAGGGTTGGCAGACTGAGGCAAAGGGGAGGCAGAAGAGGACGTTACAGCAGTGCAGTGGGGGGGCACCTGGTGTTGGTACCATTTGTTCCCCCAGGTAGCTTCTAAGAATATACATTTATTAAGTCACAGCACTCACCATTCAACATCACTTTTTAGACATCAGTTTCCCAGATTATAAAATGAGTGTGATCAAGACCACATATGATTATTTTTATTTATGACAGTGACTATGGATTATTATCAAAAAGTTGTCATTTTTCTGTAGTCTCAGTGAATTAAAGTTTAATAAAGTTTAAAAGGTGGTAATAACTATTAAGAAAAATTTCTGCCCAACATAGTTTTAGAAAGTATTTTGATTCTTGAAGTGGTAAGCCTCTAAATTATCTGGAAGATATAATTCTGCAGCCTTGATGATACTGAATAACTGAGGTATACTTTAGAATTACATTAAATTGTATGCTGCTCATTAGAAATGTCTTGTGGGTTCTCTGTGTATAAAAACCTTTTTGCTTTATTTGTTGGCCTGTGACATTTTATACCCTGTAATTTTTTTGAAATATATAATATTAAATATTAGGCTACCACCAATATATTTTGACCTTTTTCCTAGTTAGATTTCGAGGAGTAAGGCACTAAGCTCAAGTTTCATAGCATGACCAAGTTATGTAATTACTGGAAGGTTTTCCATTTACTGAGATGGTTACTTGCAAAAACATTCTTAATGTCTACATGTTCTGAAATACTATTTACTTGTGTTTTTAAATAGCATTTTATATAGTGTTTTACTCTGCCCCCCCCCCCAAGAAAAAAAATCTTAGCCATATTTGTTATTGATTTTCTGGATTTTACTGGTGCTTTTAATTTATTTTCATTGAATCTTAGATCTAAAAAAAAAAATGTGACAGTTTGATATAAACATTAATATTTCTGGAAAAGTTTTATTTTAATCTAAATTTATTTTTAATTTTGGAAATAGATTTCATGCATTCTAGTGCACTGGCCTTCCATGGTATTATACTGTTTCACAACAAGGTCCTAATGGTACTTCTTATATTTCAAGGTCCTGATGGTATTCAGAATTTATGGAATTAAACTTTACCAATAATGTGATTGGACAATCCTTTTGAGAGCAACAGAACCATTTGGGGTTTTTTTGTTTGTTTGTTTTTAAGATAACACTAATGAATACTTTTAAGTCTTTATTTTTTTTATTAATTGGTGCATTGTAATGATACATCTTTGTTAGGTATAAGTTGATAAAGGCATATATGCACACATTTCTCATTTAACCCCTTCCCCAGTACCCACCCCACACCATTTGTTTTTTAAGTTATATTTTTAACAAACAAGACTATACTATGCATACCATCATACACTGTACTATTTTCTTAACAGTATGTTGTTAGTTGTCTTGGTGAACATAGAGCTATCTTTTTAAACACCATATAATATTTCATAATACAGTGCCTCAATTAGCCAGTTTCCAATTTTTTGACATTTACATGCTTTTAGGTTCTTATATTGAGCTTTAGTGACTTCTCTTGTATACACATTTTTATACATTTGCGCCTTTAGTTCATTAAAATAGATATTTAAATGTGAACTTGCTGGATCAAAGTGTATACATATTTTAAAATTTGATCATATAGCCAAGTTGCCCTGTAAGACATTGTGTAGTTTACATTTACCTCACAATACGTGAGAGTGCCCATTACTCAACAGTCTTGCCAATATTGTGTATCATCAGTTTTTCATTTTTGCCAATCTGGTGAATAAAACATGGTTTCTTGCTTTAATTTGCATTTCTTAGTTTAATGTTCATTGTGCATCTTGTATTTTTGCAATTTCATGCTTCTTATATGTATTTCTTTTTATACATGGGAGAGAATTATTTTTATTGATTTGTAAGCAGTCTTTGTATATTAGTAATGTTAGCTTTGGCATTTGTTGCAACTATTTGTCTCCACGTATGTATAATGACTTCGATTATAATATTTCTCCATTAAGAAATTATAAATTTTAAGATTTCAGTTCTTTCTTTGATGACTTCTGTGTTTAGGTCATAGAGAAAGGCCTTCCAGAGTGGCACTGCTATGTAGTGATTAAGAGTACAAAGACCAAGTGCTAGTCAGGATTTCACTGCTATTAAGTATGGTAACTGGGAAGTTAGTTAACTTCTTTGTACCTCAGTTTCCTCAATTGTAAAATGAAGATGATGATAGTGTCTTTTTCAGGTTGTTAGGAAGACTGAATGAATTAAAGTTTCTGTCACTGTTCAAGTACTTGCTAAGTTGTAAACACTATTTAAGTAGTCAGTATTATTATTCCCCACTGTAAGATTTTTTTTGTGTGTGTGGTACTTAGGATGGAACCTGGGGGCATTCTACCTCCGAGCTACAGCCCCAGCCCTGTTTTTTATCCTGTATTTTGAAACAGGGTCTCACTAAGTTGCAGGGGGCCTCACTAAGCAGCTGAGGCTGGCCTCGAACCCGGATCCTCCAGTCTCAGCCTCACAAATGCTGGGATTACAAGTGTGCGCCACCACGCCCGGCTTCCCACTGTAAGATTTTTATATTTTATAGGTTTTAAAAAATACTTTAATCTCCTGTCTGTATGAAGTTTAAGGAGTGACTTAAGGCTCTAGCTAACTTTATTTTCTTCAAATGATTGGCTAGTTGTTCCAGTACTATTAGTTGAATAAAAAATGTTCCCTTTATAATGTACTGAATTTTCAGTATACTTGGAAATTCCCAAACACATTTATTTCAGAACTTTTTCTTGCTTCAAGGGTCTACATTCCTAAATAGCCAAACTTCAAGTTTTGTAATTTAAAGTCGTTTACTAGAAAGGAAAGGATCTATCAGGAGATTATCAGCGATATCTTTACTGATTCCTCCTTGTTAATATTTTGGTGCCTAGAATGATTTGGTTTGGTGATAGAACCTTGCATCCAACTGCTACCCAGATAGATCCTCCAGGAGGGACAGCTCAGCCAGGCACTACAGTTATCATGTGTCCAAACGTAACCTTGACCTCCCCAGTTTCTTCATCCTTGCACTCAGATCTCCTTGTCCTTTTGGGTGCCTATCTGGGTAAACACAGCAACCATCGCCCTGGTCTGCTCTTATTTGTCTGGCTCCCCCAGCCTCCACTCAGCCACCAGTTCTGTTGCACTTCCCTCTAGCCTTGGAGTCAACCCACCTTCTCTATCTCCATGGCTGCTAGTCCAGGTATTGCCAACCTTTTCTTCTCAGAAGGAAGTCCAGACAATATAATCTTGCTTAGAAGTCCCTGGGAAACAGACCTCACCTCTTGCCACCCCTTTCCAGATCACCTACTCCAGTCATTCCATACCTTGCTCTTATTTTTATTCCCCCAGCTGACCTTTCTTCTTTCATAATGTGCTGAATGCTCTTTCTTCTATCCAGAATATGCATTCTGTCTCTGATATTCTACTAAAAATAAGTGTGGCTATTGGTTGAAGTCAGTACGGTACTGTGAATTCTGCTTAACTCTTTAAAGTTTCTTAGGGTCTGAGTTAGATTTGCCACTTTCAAACCTTGTTAGTTTATCTTCTGTCATATATGTGGTATGATTTTCTGAACAATGGTGTTCACAAAGAAGTGTTTTGTAAAGCACACATTATTATAAAACAAAATAAAATTTCCTATTGTGTTAAAATTTCAGAGGTGCAGTCTCAGGGGAAAAAATGTTAGTGCCAAGGTGAGGCACTAACATCCTTGAGAATGATCCGGGGCTATCACAGACAACGAATATTCTCAATGCTTCAAGCAGAGAGCTAGACTAGGATGTGAGCATATCCATCCAGAGGTTTGTATCCACTGCTGAGCTCCACAGGCAAGGTTCCAGCAAGTCAATGGGTTGTAGGTAAGCAAGCACATCAGATGTTTGGCCATGCAGAGCTTTTTGTTTGGTATTTTTCCTAGGGAAGTGAAAGGGCAGAGTAGTAAGCATGGCTAGGAGAGTACCCTTCATCAGTGCTGCCACCACTCCTAATGAGGGGAACCTCTATGGTGGCTGCTGTGAGCCAAGCACCAAAGTATCGGGGGCCTAGTTGGGAGGCAACCTCCATCCTTCTTTCAATAGGCCTCTGGGGAAGTTTACCTGATAACAGGGGTGGTGCTGGCCTCAGTCACCTGGGGGTGGGGGATGTACTGGAAAATGTGAGGAGGAGTGCTGAGTCCTGACGGATGCAGAGCAGTGAAACAGGCCATAGGGGTTTGTGGGGAGGTTCAGTCCTAGGACCAGGACCACATGCAGGGTGGCAAGTATAATTCAGGTGGCTCCATCGGGGTGGAGACGGTACAGACAGGACCCAGGGACCAAGCTGGGAACAAGATTCAGGACTCTCTGTCTCGTTATTGCTACACTGGCCAATCCTTAGATCTCAGTGCTTAAACAAAATAAAAAGCCTTTGTAGTTGGATAGGTAACACAGTGCACTTGGAAGTGGGTCAGGAGGCCCAGAGGAGCAGTTGTACCAGAGCTAGAGCAGGACAGTCTGAAGTCACACATCCAGGAGCTGTGGCTGTTGCACCTCCAAGAGCACCTCATGGTTTCAGAGGTTTGCAGATTGGGAAGTGTTCTCTTGCAAGATAAATTGCAGCTATTCTTTTCCTAAATTTGATTTGGAACTATGCATTTCCATTTCAGATAGTGCTATGGCGTGATTCAGAACCTCAGCCCAGACAGTCAGACCTGATAGCTACTTGCTAGTATTGAACTCCAGGGGAGTCAATTTCTCTGACCCTCACATTTCTCATATCTAAAATGGGGTTACTGGTGGTAATTAGATTTTATAATGAGATCAGATTATTTGTGTTTTATTAAAACATGTTAATTGTTTCCTAATTGTAAAAATTCAGATTTAGTTATATTTTTGGAGCTCTACTCACATAATTTGCAGAGTTGACAGTTACTGGAAAGTACAAATTTTACTAGGGTCCTTTTATTCTATTCTTAAAAAAAAAACAAAACAAAAAAACTAGAGATTGAACCCAGCCCTACCACTCTCATCCCTTTTTTAATTTATTTTGAGACAGGGTCTCACTAAGTTGCTGAGTTTTGATCCTCCTATCTCAGCTTCCCGAGTAGCTGGGATTGCAGGCATGTGCCATTGCACCCAGATTTTTCTTTTGAATCTAATAATTTTGGTCTCAAATTCTAGAAAATGATGACTTTGAAGTAGATTTGGAATGGGACCGTTTGGCTGCTTTAGTCATTGTGATTGCACCACCTTGATGCATATTCACACAGCCTTTTCTATTGTCATTTTCATATGCAGAACTGAAGCTGCTTATAATTCATTGTGGGATACTGGGCATTGCTTTTTGTCTTAGATTCCTGGTAGAGAAGAGTATTTGACCCTGCCAGCTTTCACACAACCTCTTGACAGCAGTTCTCTGGTTCTGGATCAGCTATTCAGATACTACTTTGGGGCATTTCCTGCATACTACTAGCGCATGGTTTCCAGACAAGGCTGGAATAAGGAACAGAGCAAAATCTTTGAGTGTTAGTTGCTTTAGCACCATTCACTAGCCTGTGACTGGCTATAGGTTCTGTCACCAATAAATAAGAAACTAGACTGTCAGCAGCACAATGCAAACTGAAATCATCCTGCAGTTTTGTAAGTGGATAGTAGAACATTCCCTTCACTGCAAGAGGATTTGCTAGGAGAATTTTAAATAGTGCCAAAGATACATGAGAACAAAGCCTTCCCTCTTCAGGCTCAGGTCCAAAAGGCAGTTTGAGCATCAAAGAGAAAAGGTTATGCTCAAGAACTTCTTGCTTTCTCTTCTCCCTCTTCCTGGGCCAAGTTTTGTTGATAAGACATGAAACCATTAGTGTCTGAATTCAGCTTATCTCTGAATCCAACAACTTGCTAAGAAATGCATTCAGATTTACATTGTGCATATAATGTTGTATTCTTCTTGAAGGGTTCCTAGAATACTGAATGTCACAGATTTCAATTACTGAAAAGTTAGCAGAAAATTCCTATCTAAGTAGAGTATGTTTGGCCATACCTTGAGCCCAAATGAAGGGTTTTTGTTTTTGTGGGTTCTGTCTCTGTTTCCTGTGTGTGTCTCTCTCTCCATTAAACACACATACCATGTCGTCCCGCCCCCATACATACACAGGTCTTGCTAAAGCACTTTTTGCTCCTTGCTGCCAGACTATTGTGAGATGTGCTGCAATGCTGCAGGATCTGTGGTGAGCTGCTCACATTGAATTCTTTGCTGTAGTAAGGTTGTTGAAGTGCCAGTGCACTCACCCTGTCCTGTGTTTCTTCTGTATATTTAAAAACTAAATCTGGTTGTATAAGTTATTTATAGAGCACAGATAAGATTTGCCTTTGTAATCAAATGTTACCTTCTGCTTTACATTTTGGATTTCGTATAGTCTACTTTTAATCCAAGGCTGACTTTCTGTTCTCATCTTGTTGTGTCTACTCTGCCCCAGCTATTTCATTTTGTGTGTATTGAGAGTGCTTGAATTAAATTTTATGTTGGCCAAAAAGTTAAATCAGTCAAAAGTTAACCCAGAGATAGCTCATTTTATGTTGTCAGTCAGTGATATTTTAATGCCTAATCTATGATTGATTTTTTAATATACCATGGGAGACTTTATAAAAAGCATTGATAACAGCACTTATATATTTTGTAGAAAGTTTCTGCTTAAGGAATATATTTAAGATGTTGATTTACTGTTTCTCCTAGGCTTAGACAGCTACATGTCAAATCTTTTCAAATACAATATTCTTTAAATTATTAAAATATCTTAGAAATGTCATCATTTTTGTCTTCTAATTCTCTCTTCCACAACTTTTGTACCTATGAAAATGAGTTATAATTATGTTTTTTTAGGGTCACATGTATGAATTTGGGGTTCACAGGCTATAGTCACTGCACGCTGACCTGAGAGCCATCATTGGTTCCTGCAAGATTGTATCACCTGTGATTCCTACCTGGGACAGTGAGGGGAGACATTGCCATCCACACTCTTAACTGTTGTGGCTTTCACATTTCCCCCCACAGGCCAGTAACATTTTGGAGTTTCTTAAACTCTAGGAAATGAAAACAAATATATGTATAACCTCTAGGTGTCAGAAGAATGGGTGCAGTGCTGTAGCTAAAGCCAGGTCATTCAGATGACTCCAGTAATTGTTCTTCCTGAACAAGACTTGCTCAAAGGAATATTGAGCTGTTCTTACTAGAGCTGTGTAGCCAACGGGGTCTTTTTTAGGAAAACTGAGCAGGAATGGGGGGGGGGAGGGAGGGAGGAGAGGGGAGAGGGGAGAGAGAGAGAGAGAGGGAGAGAGGGGAGAGAAGAGAGAAGAAAATTGGGGAAGAGGTGCCTGGAATTAATCTGTAGATCCAGTAACCTATAAAACCCAATCAGATATCTTTCTAGGGATTAAACTCTGAAAAAAGAAGATGGACTGTAAAAGACCTAGTTCTGAATTTTTTTTTTTTTAACCCTTGGATTCAACTTAATGCTTTCCTCTTTCTCATTTTGTAATTTGAGTTTGATCAGATCAACTGCCAGGTGGGCATTTAGTCCTCCATTTTAAAATTGGTAGCATGTTAATGTCTGCATTTAATAAATAGCATTCAGAATCATTGTTTCTTTTAAACATTTTTAAAAATTTGAACATTCAAGATATCTCTTGTTTCTTATGTAACACTAATGCAAAATTAGAAACATGAATTCTTTGAGAATTCTTTAACGTCTTGAGGTGGTCAGAAAAGCTATACTTTATGTGAAGATGGAATTTAAGGGATAGTTTTAAAACTAAAATTATTATGATACTAAACTCATTTCTTTCACTGTTTCTGTTAAAATGAAAAACCTAATCTAAGTGCAGTTCAGATTCAAGTGTCTAAACATTCCATATAAACATATTTTGTTTCCTCTTTCTCCTTTTAGCTGCTGGAAAAGGAATGGCCAAGTGTCTTTAGTTGAAAGATACGTAACTAGCTCCTGGTTGCTGATTGTGGTAGACTAAGTGTTAGCATCAGCTTGGACTTGTGAGGCCTGACCCCATTATTGTCTTACCACTTCTGAGGACTACAGAGTAGAGCTAATTTCTTTTGAATTTGACTGCCCTCCTCTGTAAAATGGAAATAACGATACCTTTCATACTTCCAGGAATTTGGTACAGAAAATGAGATGATAGACGTGAAAGTGCTCTCAGAAGGGTAAAAATAAATTACTCGTATTCATGGTCACAGTACTTTAGAATTCAAAGGACCAATAATGGACATGACATTAAAGAATTTCAGCTATTGTCATGGGGTTTCCTGCTTCACTGCAAGAGGCAGGTTTAAGACTGACCATACCTAGTTCATCCATGTTTTCCTCATTTTTCCCCTGTACTTGTCTTATTTGAAATAACAATGGTAGTTAACATCCTCTGTGCTTGGTACACTGGATGGACTTTATGGATTGCCTTATATTTTTGTGAAATGAGTATTTTTATTTCCATTTTTCAAATGAGAAAGCAAAGACTGAGAGACAAAGTAACTTGGAAAGCACCAACTGAGCTAGTGGTCAGAGAAGCCTGCACATGACCTCTCGCACTCAGACTTCAAACCTGTGCCCTAAAGCCTTTGTGATATGCATTTTTTTTTACCTCTTTTTAAAAATTAGGAGATAGATTGAAGTTGCATCAGAATATAAGTTTCATTGTCTTGAAAATTATTCATTTCCTTGTCTTGGCTTTTATCCATCCTTCCTCATATAGTGTATGATGAAGTCAAAACCATATCTAGTAATAACATTTTAAATTCTGTTTATGTCTTCCAAAAATATAAGAAGCATCAATAGAACATTTTAATCTTTTTTGTTGTTATATGAAATTCATGTAAAACAAGGCAAGTTGTAAACACAAATAAATTTAGATTTCATTGTGTTTACTGTACCAAGAAAGAAACTAGACTTCAGACTAAAAATATGGCTGTTTCCTTAATGCACACTTTTTTTGCCAGCAGAATGGGAGAAGTGTTGGGTGTGCACATGCATTAAAAGCAGTAATTGTTAACACTTGTAGAACACTTCACCCTTTACTAAGGGCTTGCCCAAACTTTGACTCACACAGGCATCATTACTGTTCGATGGTTGGTGGGAATAATTAAAAAGTTAGGTGGTAAGGGAAAGAGTGACAGCTCCTGACTGACTGTTTTATGTTGCACACAGGTCCCTCCCTGCCTCTCTCACACCTGAGGTGTCCTGTGCACACTCCCAGGGAGCTTCCTTTGGTACTTCAGACTTTATGAGATGTCTTTCTTCATAACTAGCTGTAGCTAGTAGAGCTCTTTATTAAGGGGTTGGGGGGTAGTTTTCATTTTCAGTGACTTAAGCTAATTTTAGACTTCATCAGTGCTAAAATGGTGTATATTAATTGTTGGTAAGGCTTGTTTATTAATGTGAGTAAAAGATGATAATATATAAGACCAGCACCCAGTGTGAAGTTATGCCTAAATGGACTTAAATTCTTTGTTCTTATATTGAGTTTTGTTCTTTACTGGTGAAATAAGTTAAGAATGCTCACCTACCAAGTGTGAGACCTTTATTTTATGTTCAGTGGGCATCTTCTTTGATAATTAAAAGAGCTTAGTGACTCTGAGAAAATTCAGTAATCTGCCTTCTCAACACACAAAGGAGATTATATTTGAGTTTAACTATAGAAAGGGCACTCAGGTAAAACTGAAATCTTCCAGGCAAGATAAGTATCTTTGCCCTGAACTGTGTCTCTGACATTGCATCATTTTGTTTTCTTCAATAATAATAGTGTTTGCTGTCCCATAAATTTTATATGCAAGCCATTTGTGGAAATTTACACTATTACTTCAATTCACTGTAGTGTTGATGAACACACTTGTGTATGTTGCTGTGCTAGGAACTGAGTTGTCCCCAGGTAAAAGCTAGAATTGGGAGAGTTTAATTCTTGTGATTACTACCTAGTTATTGATTACTTATAGCTAATTTTATGAGAAACTCTTGGAGAAAACTGAAGTGTAGTTGTAGCATCTGCCTGGATTTGATAGTATTCGTGTATGCAGGAGATGAGTACATCTTGAGAAATGAAAATAACTAGTGTAAAATGAGATATGGTTAATTTTATATCTTACCACATTAATAGTAATTTCACCTTTAAGATTGACGTTTCAAGGCCTCAAATGTATTTCTCTTCTAGTGATAGCTTTGCTGGGTTCAACTGCTGGTTGCTCAGAATCTGGCACAGTTCTAAGGGTTGAGAAGTGTATGGATGGTTCCAGTTGGCGGTTGTAATTCCTTGGTAGGAAGGCCCAGGCTAATACTATACCTTTGAAAGGGCAGCAGGGAAGTGTTAGCTTGCTTGAGGAGAGCCAGCATTTCCTGGAAAAGAGCAGAGAGGGTCCCACAGAGGGGCATGAGATGTTGCCAAGTAGGAGATACTGGAAGTGCAGGGAAGAGGATTTTCCCAAGGAACAAATTGTCAGCACTGAACAAGGGCTACAAGGGCGTGGGTGACTGTCTCCAGACAGGAGTGTAGTGGAGTGACGACGGGAGGGGGAGGAATGAAAGGCAGGAGCCAAAGCATAGGCAAAAGAGAAGAGGTAGAAGCATGAGGATTTACAAAGACAGAAACGTTGGGGGTTGGTTTGGTTGCTTTAAGACAGGAAGGGGGAGAGATTCTTAAAAGCTGGGGAGATGGAGCAAAGAAGTTTTATTTGTTGTTAAAGTAGAGCATACTTGTCTGAAACACTGACTTTTCTCAAGGAGGAGGCTTTGAAAAGTTGATTGATGGTTAATAGGAAGCCAGCCTGCAATGAAAAGTTTGCCCTGGTTATGAAGTATGTACATAGGAGTTCTCTCATTGTTTAAATTAGTATAGTTCATTTATTCACTCAAAAATTTTATTTAGAATTGGCTGTGTGCCAGCACTAGGAATACAGCAGTGATGAAATGCAAAAATCCCTGTTCTCATAGTGATCACATTCTAACAAAAAATAGTTAAGCGTGCCCAGAACCAATCTATATATTTTCTATTCACATGCCTTTTTCCTTGTTTTGTGGACTTACTTGCTTTAGGATGTCATGAATGTCTCTTTTAAAGTGACCGTCTCTTAACAGTTTTTTCAGAGGGTCACTTTTTGTCTGAACTCTCTGTGTGGCTCTTAATTCCTCTACCATCTTCCTAATTGGCCCTTTTAGTTACCGCCTAGAAGTACTGCCTTCCCCACACCTCAAACTCTAGTGTTGAAGCATAGATGTGGCAGCATACCTTGGGGGTTGGGGTGATCCAAGAGTGCTCTCTTGGTAATATCAAAATTTTTTTTTTTTTGCGGTACTGGGGATTGAACTCAGGGACATTCTACCTCCGAGCTATACCCACAGCCCTATTTTTTATTCTTTATTTTGAAACCGAGTCTCACTAAGTTGCGGAGTGCCTCACTAGGTAGCTGAGGCTGGCCGCGAACCCAGATCCTCTGGTCTCAGCCTCCCGAATGCTGGGATTACAAGCATGCGCCACCACGCCCGGCTCGGTAATATCAAAATTTTAAAAGAATTGCTTTTTAAGACCTATTTAGAAACACCCTTCTAGATACTACTTATTCTCTTGCATATTGCTAGGCTTTCTTGGATAGATGATGGTTGTCATGACTTCAGCAGTGGTGTGGTTTATCTTATATGCTTACTTTGAACAGTGCACAAAATTGACTTCAGTCTCATGGCTTACTTTAATTCATTTGAATTTTAGTTGTATTTGTATTTTTTAACATAAAACTGACCCTATGCACCCCTTTTGAAAATCTTGGAATAATATTGGCACTTTAGAAATAGAAACTCTATTTTTCATGTTTATACTATGGTTTCAAATTCATCCTGTCAGTTGTATCTTCCCCAAACTAGGAGAATCCAGATCTGAGGAATTTGGGTTCCGGGTTCTGACACAGCCCCCTCTCTGGACACACTCATTCAGTGACCTGCTGAGCTATTCCCTTTCTTTTTCTCAGGTTACTTCCCTGATGGAGTGGCTTCTGCCTCTCCCCTTTCAGGCACAAAATTTTTGAGGGTTTTCTTTAAGGCTTTGTATTCTCACTAACCACAGGAAAATCAACAGTCTTTAATAAAATTACAGACATGGGTAAGTTCCAAAGCTATGGGAAATGTTTGTTTTATTTTGTTTTTCTTGCTGAAATATAAATGAATTAGCTTTTTAGCTTCTTTTACTGACCATGTTTAGTGTTTTCCTGGAAATAGAGTCTGTCATTTTCTCCAAGACTGGTGTCTGAGCCCTTCTCTCTTCTTGCAGTGCCCCCAGGACTAATGGCAGGTGCTTGCCTTACACAGAGGTCTCAGTGAGGCTCATTTACAGCTCAGAGACCTTTCTTGTTTGGAGACTTCTATCAGCAAGATATTGCTTCCTCCCAGGCTGGGTGTGTGCATATACTGAGCATGATAAAGTCAGTACTGCTGGAGTGGAAGATGAGTAAGACATATCTTGACCTCAAGTAAAGCACAGCCCAAGGGGAAAGATCACACTCATTTATTCAGCATATATTCACTGACCACCTCCTTGTGCCAGCCTCTCTGCTAGGGCAAGGGACACAGAATTGAGACCTATTTCCATCCTCAAAGTCTCACAGTCAAATACTGGAGACCAGGTAAGTAAATGACCATTTTAGTAGGGTGCTGTTTGCAGAGTGAGAATTGAGGAAGATCCCTCACACTGTGGTATGGAGGCTGTGACCAGTCAGGAAGGCTGAGGGCAGCATTTGAGACAGGTTCTCCAAGTAAGGGATGACCCCTGAGTAATGAGGTGGAACCTGTGGGCGATTAAGACCAAAGGATGTGCCTAAGGAAAACTAAGCAAATTGAGAGTTTTGTTTTTTGCTTCTTCTCTATATGCTAAGTAACCTTCCATTTTATTAACTGTCAGCTTTGTTTTCATGTTTCAGCTTAAAAGATTTGAGGTTTGTAACTTTGGGCCATTTTTAATCAGAATGATAATGAATTGAATCCAAGTTGTTTTCAGTAAAAGTAGTCATGTGCATGTTTCTAAAAAAAATAAATAAAAAGCTAGTTGCTCTCTTTTTTAAGCAGGAATAATACAATTCCTATATTATAAGTAGAATTCTTTGCCGTTTCCATTCAGATTTCATATCTGAAATCATTAAAAATAGAAAATGATTATGATGAAAGCCTTTTGAAGCATATACCAGGCTTTTATAAGTCGAAACTCGCCAATATAAAGTGCAATTTGGTTGTACTAAATTGTCACCTTTGCTATAGTGAAAAGAAATTGGCATTTTTATGAACAATCCAGGGTTCTACTGAAATAAAGAAGACATTATTTAGGAAGACAGTGATTGACTGTGTTTAGAACAGGATGTTGGAGTTAATGTGCCCTCTCTTTCAAGTGATTAGTGGGCAGACATCTTTGCTATTAATAGTTGCCTAAGTGACATTTTTAAGGAAAGAGTGCCACCTACTGAAAAAAGATTTTTTTGTTCTCTCTTATTCAATTCCTACTAGAATCTTCTGTTTGACTTTGAATTCTTAGTTTCACCAACTGTGTACTACTGTTAATTTTAATAAGTAGCTTGTGTCAGGCAGCAGCCCATCTTCTAATGGACTAACTAGGGTGGCTAGGATTCTCAAAAGATGTTTGTGCCTCCAAAAACAGGTAGAGAAACAAAACCTAAGCATGATTCAGCACTTGGCAAGTTTTGAAACCTTCCCATCATTTTAATGTACTCACTATCTCACAAGTTTTTTTTTGTTGTTGTTGTTGTTTTGTTTATCTTAAGCTGGGCATATGAGTGGGAATAGGTGAGTGAATGACTGGGAAGAAATGAGCTGTTCAAGGACTAATTGAAGGGAATTGAGGAACATATGCCATTAGCCAAGACCTATTGGGAGACTCCAGTCTCCTCGGAGATAATATTAGTACAAATATTGTTTGATCACAGCTTGGCCATAGGTCACTGGAGGGTTTCATCCCTGAGATGAAGTTGCAAATCCAAAGTCTTCAAAATGATTTTATACGGTGTTTTTAGGTAGGTTTTTTTGTTTGTTTGTTTGTTTTTAATAATAATACATATACCATCAGTGAAAGGGTTATAAGAACATGAACACTAACAAACACACCAGTATCGGAATTAGAGTATGTTATTTCAGAATTTTACATAGCCATTGTTAGTATGGTGGCACATTTTTGATGATGTGGTTTACTTTATTGCTAGACATCAGTCTTCTCCAGCTTATTCCACTTGTTCATTGGACTGCATTAAAAGTGATTTTTTAAAAGGAAGGTTGATGTATACTAAATTGATTTATACTTGCTGATATTTTCAGATTACTCTTCACAGGCTATATTTATTGTCTGTAAAGGGATAATACTTTGTATTAAGATCTTGAACTGATTTTAAAAACTACAGTATAAGGCATTAGAATTCCTTCCACTTAAAAAAATTTTTTAAGCCAAGTATGATGTTTGTGTCCCAAACACCTGGAGTTATTAACCAAAGGTTTGGTTATTAACCAAAGGTTTTTTGTTTTTTTTTTTTCAGTTTAAAGTGTAGCTTGCAGTGACATCTACACATATACTTATTATAGGTTTTAATAATACAAAAGCAAAAATATTTTAGCAGTAACTAATTTACAGTTAGAATTCAAAAGACTAGTATGACTCTTAATAACATTATATGCCGGTTTTTCTCCTTTAAAAAAAAAAAAAGCAAACCATCAATTCTGTGACATAACACAGATTAAGTGTTTCTGGTACTTATTCCAGATCTTAAGAAAAGTTGGCTCTGTGGCTACATCAGGCCCTGGCTTGGGAAGTTAGAGCTCAGTTTGGAACGTCATCACAACTGGAACTGAGGTCTGCTCAGGGGACAGACACACTTCCTTTCTCATTTCAGGCCACTGCTGTATATCTCTTGATTCATAGCACTTAAATATGGAAAATGGTTATGTGTCTCATAAGGACAAGAAAAGTGGCACACTAACTTAAAAAAAAAAACAAACTAGAAGACTTAATGTTTTTAGTGTAAAGCAACCTTAAAGTCTATGATTTGTACTCTTTACTTTTTTGAATGCTTAACAATGGTTTGATCTTTCTTAGAGTTCTGATAGTCTCATACTTGTTACTCCTTGTAGTGATTTTGAATTGCTTTTGTAATAATGGATATCAGCACTGAGGCTGAAAGTGTACAGCAGTATTTCTTTGCTTGATTTATCACAGAGGGTCTATAGAGCCACGTAGCACCAGGTAGATAGTGGTAGTAACATTAAGAAAGGATTCTCACACTTGAAAACATTGGGAGCCAGTGGATTATAGAAGCAAATATTTCATACAAACACTCCAGATTTAACAATTAAAGGGAGTTTATGTTTCTTTTTCTTTCTTTTTTTTTTTTTTTTCTTTTTTGCAGTACTGGGGATTGAACTCAGGGACATTCTACCTCCGAGCTATACCCCCAGCCCTATTTTTTATTCTTTATTTTGAAACAGGGTCTCACTAAGTTGCGGAGTGCCTCGCTAGGTAGCTGAGGCTGGCTGCGAACCCATATCCTCCAGTTTCACCCTCCCAAATGCTGGGATTGCTGGAATTGCAAGTGTGAGCCACCATGCCCAGCTTGGGAGTTTATGTTTCTGATTGAGCGTTATTTTTTATTGATTGATTGATTGATTGATTGATTCTTTTGCAGTACTGGGGATGGAATCTGGGGGCATTCTACCTCCGAGCTATAGCCCCAGCCCATTTTTTTATTCTTTATTTTGAAACAGGGTCTCACTAAGTTGTAGGGGGCCTCACTAAGCAACTGAGGTTGGCCACAAACCCGGATCCTCCAGTCTCAACCTCCCAAATGCTGGGATTACAAGCGTGCGCCACCACACCCGGCTGCTTTATTTTTTTTATACTCTATCTCCCTGGTGGGAATATAGCTTGTATGATGGTACTATATGGATCATAATGTTCACACTAAACAGCCCCTGCTCCCTCTAGGCCCCAGACACAGCCTTGTATAACAGTCTTCACATTCCACATGTTTCTAGCTGATGTTGTTAACCTTCTGAAACTAGAAAAAAAGGTTGCATTTTGTTATTTTTATCTGTTTTTCAAATAACATAATATTAAAAGAAACTAAGAAATAGCATAGTATAGGATGAGAACAGGGTTTCAAAGCTCAGAATTCCCACTAACTGTGGATAGTAAATTAGGCTAATTGATCTTTCTGCAAGAGTTTATCCTAACCACAAAGATGATGAGACTTGCTTGCAGCCTTGGACAGCAGTTAAAATAGTGCCTAGAATAGAGGAGGCACTTCATAAAGGGAACTTTAGTGGTAATAGTGGTCGTCATAATTATATTTATTGTGTTCTTGCCGTGTACTTGGCACTGTTAAACATGCATTTTTCAGGTTCTTTAATTTTAAAACTGAGGTGAGAACTATATGCAAAGGGCTTTAGAACAAGGCATAGCACATGATGAATGAGTAGTAAATATTAGCTGTTATGATTATCCCCATTTTACAGAAGAAATTAATAGGTAATCTGGGAGTTAACTTCCTTCTAAGCACTTTACATATAAACTCATTTACTCCTAATAGCAACTTATATGGAAGGTACTATTACCCCCACTTTACAGTGAAGAAATTGAGGCACAGAGCAGTTAAATAATTTAGATCTAAGTCATACAGATACTAAGTGTCTATCCTTGGATTTGAATCCAGACAGTCTGGCCTAGAGCTCATGCCCTTGACCACTGGGCCACACTTCTTGATTATGGTAAATACTTCTTACCATATATACCCCATCCTAGGAATATGTCTTTCAAGATGTATGATCTCTTGATGGACATCTTGGCTGGTTCCATCATTTGTCAGTTGTGAATTGTGTGGCTATAAACATAGATACGCATGCATCGGACTGATAGTTTGGTTTCCGTTCTTTTGGGTAGATACCCAGAAGTGGTATTGCTGGATCATATGGTAAGTTCATTCCCATTTGTCTGATGATCCTCCATACTGTTTTCCAAAGTGGTTGCACTAATCTGCAATCCTACCAGTAATTTATTAGGATTCCCACTTCTCCATACTTTCGCCAGAATTTGTTGTTGTTTGTGTTTTTGATGATTGCCATTCTGATTGGGGTTAGGTAAAATCTCAAGGTAGTTTTGATTTGCATCTCTCTGAATGCTAATGATGTTGAACATTTCCTCATACATTTATTGGCCATTTGTACTTCTTTTGTGAAGTGATTATTTAGATCATTTGTCCATTTTTTATTGGATTATTTGTTTTCTTAGCTGTGAGTTTCTTGAGTTCTCTGTATATTCTAGATGTTAGTCCTCTATCAGAGGAGTAGCTGGCAAAAATTTTCTCGTACTCTGTGGGCTCTCTGTTGAGGTTCTTGATAGTTTCCTTTGCTGCACAGAAGCTCTTCAGTTTAATGCAATCCCATGTATTGATCTTCCTTTGAGTTGTTTGTGCCTTTGGGGTCTTGTTGATGTCCATCAACAAATGAATGGATTACAAAACTCTGGGAAATGTATACAATGGAATTTTACTCAGCCATAAAGAAGAACAAAATCATGTCATCTGCAGGGAAATGGATGCAACTGGAAAATATTATGCTAAGTGAGATTAGTCAGTCATAAAAAGTAAAAAATTGTATGCTCTCCCTAATATGCAGAAGCTAGGGAGAAAGTGGGTCATAAGAGGGACTCTAGACGAAGAAGGAGAAACCTTAGATGAGCAAAGAAGACGACTTAACTGAAGGTGATGGGGAGGAGAAGGAAACACCCTAATGCACATGATGTACTTTCACAAACATATCAAAGTCAATCACTAAACTGAACTTGAGAAGGAGGGTGGGGGAGGGAGTGGGGCCAGAATTGGGGAAGGGTTAAATGAGAGATATGTGCATGTATGCCTTTACCAGCTTGTACCTAACAAAGATGTATGATTACAATGCACCAATTTTAAAAAATTACTAAATAAAACATGGAAAAAAAAAAACCATGTATGATCTCTGTTGACTACAAAGCCTTTTTGGTTTTGTTGCATACAACCTAAGTTTCTTTGTGGGCCCAAGTCTGTTAAAAATGGAGTCACTTTGATGGAAGCTACCCAGATTTTACTGGTTTGGAGTGGCGGTTGCTCCCTCAGTATTTTTAGTGGTCTCCCTGCCCCCTCGCCCACCCTTGTGCTTCCTAAAGTCCCCAGTGTTGGGTCTTACATGTGCTGGTGAACAACTGGTCAGTTGCCCTGTAGCCTTCTCTTGGACAGCTATTGCCCTCTCCTCCCTTGCTTTACTGAGCTGGTCTTGCTGCCTCTGCCAGGTGCTGTTGCTGATTCTGCTCTGACCCGTTTCACCCACCTGTCACTGCCAGTGTTGCCACCATCATGCTGAAGACACATGAGTGTACTGCTGTGCTAGTGTCCTAGGGTCTTTTGTGATGAAATGAGAAACACTCTCCAGGCCCTTTTTTTAAATTTCATATTCTATGGCTTTCTTGTAGTCATATAGAGATTTTTAGAGAAAAATGGTTCATCAGGGTTTTTGGTTTTGTTTTGTTTTGTTTCTCCTAGCTTCTTTGTCTTCACCCCTAAGTCCTTGACAGAAAGTGAGTGCACTGGGCCAGGGATGCTAAATCTTTGTGACAAACTCTGGCCTCTGCCAGTGGTTAGACTGGGCCCAGCCCCAATGTCTGATGCCCACTTCACTTAGGGTGTGTTCATACCAGGAGACTTTACCCATCTTGCTGGCTGTTAAATAACCCTCCCCAAATAACCCTCCCCACATGTGTTGAATGTTTGGAGCCTTAATTACAGTGATGACATGCTGAATTTTCTGATAGCTTAACAAGTCTTACATTAACACAGCTGGTATTAATTTCTTCACTGGATTTTTCTTGGAAATATTGACTTACTGAAGTCAGAGGTCTGTAGAGAAGATCCAGTACAGATTTTCTTGCAGTATATTCCTAAAGCACCTCTCTGTCAAAAGCATTCTGCTAAAAAGGAATTCCACACCAAAAGTGTGAGAGATGCTGCATACCTTCTTTATCCCCAAGGAGTCTCATGATGCATGTAGGTTTTTATTAGAGGTTCCCGATGTCCCAAAGTAAGTAAACCCTAACTTCATTTTAGCTAGTGTTTCCTAACCTGCAGAATCACAAGATGTTTAGTATTATAGAACACTGTTTTTGCCAGTTATTCTTCTGTCTAGAAATCTTCTTTTAGCCTTCATCAGTAGCATGCCTGCCAATCCTGTTCTTTACTTATATTTGGGTATTACCTCCTTTGTGCATCTTTTCAGATCTCTCCTAGGTAAAATTAACAATGGAATGGTTCTGTTGCTACTATTGATGGTGCTTTAAATAATTCGTAGCAGCAATTTACTAGACTAAGTGTCTGGAGGAATAGGGACCCTGTCTTATTTATCTTTCTTTATTTTATTCTCTTTCCAAGCCCAGTGCTTACACATGGTAGGTGTGCCAGCATTCATTGAATGGAGTGATTTGCTAGTATTAAAAGCATAGAGAAGAAAAGCTGCATTTGTCAGGAAGTCGTTCTTCCTCATTCTGCGTCTCCCATTTAACATGCCTTTCTACCAGCCAGGAGGAAGTAGTATAGTACTAGCAGTTCCACAGGATTTTGAAAGAAATCATTCTCCTAGGACAGGCTATAAGAGAGCTTTGTGTTCTAATTCAGCAGTATCTCATCTTCTCTATTAATTTCAGAACATTAAAACCAAGTAAAGGATTTTATTAGCATAGAAGGTACTCATTCAAAGTGTTACATATTTAACTTTAAACAGTGTTTCTTAAAATATGGGAGGAAAATATGTGCAGTAACAGATGGCTTTCCCCAATACTACTAACTTAATCACTTCTCAGAAAAATGCTCAAACTAGACCCTACATTTCTTCAAAGATGCTTAATATAGTAAAATAAATAAATAAATAGTAGTCGCACATCCATTTGGAAAAGAAAAACATACACCAGCACCTCCACATGATACCAACTTGAAATCTTGATGCAAACCAAAACAGTGAGGGAGCAGCCACCTTTTCTGGAAAGTGCTTCATGGTGCCAGGTACTCTACTGTGCTCCCGGACCAAGGGCAGACACTACAGATCACCTGTGAGGAAGCTCTCTGGAGTAGCATGCCAGAAGTTTCTGACCATTCCTCTAGTAGAGTGTGAGGTTTCATTAGGGTTGTACAGCATTGTCTTGTGGACACTCCCAGCCTTTTATTTATCAAGCACAAAAGGGAAACTCTTGAAAGGAAACACATTTAGCCAAATACTGTTAAAAATGAACATCCTTTTTCCTTGCTTACTGATCTGCATTCAATAAGTAAGGAAGATGATGCTCACAAATATCCTATCTTCTCCCCACCCAAAGTTTTCTAAAGATTCTTCAATTATCAAGGACGTGACAAAGAAAGAAATTTTTAACAGTGACTATCAAAAGAATACAAGCTTCATGGGGTTTTGTTAAAAAGGAAACAAATGGAGCTGGGCGTGGTGGTGTTTCTTGTAATCCCAGTACTTGGAAGGTTGAGATAAGAGGATCACAGGTTCAAATCCAGCCTTAGCAACTTAGGGAGGCCCTCTGCAATTTAGTGAGACCCTGTTTCAAAGTTAAAAATAGGGCCGGAGGTGTAGCTCAGAGGTAGAACACTCCTGGGTTCAATCCCCAGCACCAAATAAATAAATACATACATAAATAAATAGGAACAAATGGGAAATGGGACTCTAGTGATCTCAAACTCCCTCAGAAAACATTAGTTCTCAGAAAATTGTTTACATGAAACCTGAATGTTTTTCTGCTTTCCCAAGTGAGATGGGAAGAAGAATAGTAGTATTTAGAAGTACCATTAAAAAGGTGGTTGCTTTGTTGAGTGAGAAAAGTTGTTTTGAGATTTAGTTTAATTAGTACATATCCCAGAGACAGCCAGTAACTTTATAGCTCATTTCTTTTGTCTATCATTGATAGTGAAACAGCATTGTTTTCTTGTCACTAAGGTATTCATATATCATGAAATGACAAATCTTACAAAATCACCACTCATATTTCTGTCCAATTCTATTTTTAAAGTTTTCACTTGTCTACATAAATATTATGAAAAAAAATTTAGTTCACTTTTTGACATACCAGAGGATTTCACTGAACTTGAGTCATAGGTTACTGTAGAATTCCCAACATGCTGGTTTCACTGTAGTCTGATTTGTTTTCTTAATGCCCGCCCACAAGGAACGTTATAACCTAAAAATATCTGCCCTCACCTCCGGCTTTTTCTCCTCAGCTGCTGCCTGCCT
>PVLC010009177.1:9776-55228 GCA_004027655.1 Graphiurus murinus | reverse complement strand
CCCCCCCCCCCCCCCCCCCCCCCCGCCCACCGCCCCAGCCTTAGTGCTGGGGATGTAACCCAGGGCCTCACACATGCTAGGCAAGTGCTCTACCACTGGGCTATATCCCTAGCCCCTTTTTCTCTTTTTTTAATAGACCACATCCTCTTCTCTTCCAAGTGCTATTCCCTGGCATTTTATTTACTTAACTTTTAAATTTGGTTCTAGAGAACACAATAGTTTCATCTTCTTGCTAAACTTTTTTTATTCCATCTATTTTCAAAGATTACCTTATTTCTATTTGGTAATCTCCACAGCTACATCACCTCCATTCGTAATATTCATTTTTATACTTCTATGAAGATTTTATCCATCTGTTGCTCCTTTTTGTTTTGCTTCTCACACATTCCTATTTTTCTTCCAGCTTGAACCTTTCATTTGTATTTTTACTTCTTTTGTTTGATATTTATTTATTACTTCTTTCTAATTTCTGAATAACTTCAATTGAATTGAAATCTTGTTTACTGCAATCAACCTCTAAAGACTTTAAAAAGATACCTGTCTTAGGTGTATCTTTTTGATGTACCCACACAAAGTACCAGTTCTGAGGACAAGAACTAACTCTTGTTAGTTCCAGACAAGAATTATGTGTAGGCATTCTACCATTCGTGAACAAAGGTTAGGGTGAGTCTTTTAAAGTTGTTTCTGTGCTCTCAACCACCCAATTGCCAAGACTGGGCTGGAATTCCATGCCTGAGGTCCTTCCAGGGAGCTTCTGCCTGGAGGATGAGAAAGGGAAGCAAGGTGCCAAAGGGAACTTTTACTAGCTCTCCCTCAGGACACGAAAGATGGGAACATGGTACCAGCTGCCAGAGATAATATGTTTCAGAGAAATAATCTTGCTAATAAGCATCTCAGGTTTTACAAGGACAGGATGATCTCTGGCAAGCTCCTGCACTTGGATGCTTGCACAGTGGGCCCACCAGCTGTTTAAAGTCAAGATCCCCCCTCCCTCGCCCATTGAGTGAGTCTTAGTGAGAAGGTTGTATAAAAATACATAGGGAGAATTTGCCAGCTTGTCAATCTTGGGCAAGGAAAGCACGTCAGATTTCAGCATTGGTTTTCTTATTATTAAGTGAAAAAAGTCTAATTTGTGGGGAAGGGAAGAGATAGAGAATAGAAATTCTTCTATTCTGAAAGTAACAACATATGAGCTATATGAAATATTATTAGAGTATATTCTATGATTATACTAAAACCATACACTATGAAAAGCTAATAATATTTCTGCCTGCTCAGCATCCATCTGCCTTGCTTCTAGTGACTGCATTTTAATTTCCTTTGGGCAGGTGACATAAGTCAGACCAATTAGTATGAGGCTCAGTCCCAAGCCAAGGCTTCATAGAACCATAGCAAAAGGTGTCTTTTTTGTGCTGGGTTGTTATGTCAGTGGATTGTAGACCCAGAGCTGGTAGTGGCCCTGTTGGACAAGAGATGTCTTCCAACATAGAAAAAAGCAGAGTTGGCAGATGAATAAAACCTGGGTTTGTAGTATCATTGTTTGGTGCCTGGGTGCAGCTAGTACTGCAATTTTCAATTATATAAATTCATTTTTTTTTAAAGCGTAGAATTGTTTGAGTTGAATTTCTCTTATGGGGAACCATAGTCTTTCCTGGTAAGAATGTCTGCAGAGAACCTCAAGAATAGTAAAGACTTTACTCTTTAGGGCAAGTGGGAGGTCAGGTTGAGTGCACCATGAGATAAATTGGATCTCCATGCAGGCGGCTGAAAGAGAACTCATGGAACTAAAGATGGCAGCAGGACAGGATCACTGTCTTACACTCCACTCCAGATCATATATTACTACTTAATGGTGACCAGTTCCCATCTCTCCACCCTTTATTGTTCAAACTTTAGCAACACCATGATCAGAGTGAGTTTGGGAATATGAATAAGATATGGTCCAATTAGAAAGGTAGTCACTTTTTAGGTTCAAGCACTTATAAGCCAAGTCTAGGTATGTATGGTTGATCAAGTGCTCTGAAAGCTTTATCAGCTAGGACAAGACAGGAACTAGTCACTCCTAAAGTATCAACATGTCCCCTTTGGAGATGTCATCCACAATTCTCCACTCTACTGACCATCTATTTCTTACTTCCATGGTGTGGTTTAAAAATCTCCTATTGTATCACCTGCCTTTGTTCAAAGGATCTGCTCCAACCGCCTGTGCTGTATACCCGGAGCTGGATTCGAGAATTGACTGCAGATTCAGTTGAGTAGAGATCTTTGCCAGGGACCTCACTACAGGTAAAAGGTGCCCCTTAGTTCTGAAAAGTTACCTAGTGCACACGATGGCTGTTTGTTTGAACCTTAAGTAAACAAGGACAGCACGTTTACTTCTTGTGAACACTCAGGTGTTAAGAGTGGCTACAGACACTCTGCCTCGATCTACTGTATTAGTAGTCTATTCTTCTCACTCCTCATGAAGAATTTCCTTCTGAAGCTGCTTTTCCTTAAGCACTGTAGAGAGACAAAGAGGGAGGGAAGGACCATAAAGGCAAAGAGGAATATCCATTT
The DNA here is from genome assembly GCA_004027655.1 of Graphiurus murinus. Classification (NCBI taxonomy): domain Eukaryota; kingdom Metazoa; phylum Chordata; class Mammalia; order Rodentia; family Gliridae; genus Graphiurus; species Graphiurus murinus. Next base: position 52,672 of record PVLC010009177.1, on the reverse strand, counting down.
AGTGAGGTCCAGATTTGAGGATCTTTAGAATCAGACAGTGGTTGAGAAAAGCAAAGTATATTTTGGAGTAAAAGGAAGGAGCCTAGTCTAAGGAGGTATTTAACTCTGTATATGTAGCTGTCTCTTCTAAAAAAAAGTTTTTTTTTTTAATATATCATTTTCACTTCTGAGAATGGTGAGCTACTTTCTTTTATGAACACCATTCTAGAAAGTTGTTCAAATTAGCCTATAGCAGCTATTTATATAAAGTGTTTAATTATGGCTAGGGTCAAATCAACCTTTCCAGGGTCTTGTTAGGTTGCTGAAGCTAGCCTCAAACTTGTGATCCTCTTATCTCAGCCTCTCAAATACTGGGATTATAGGCATGTACTACAGCGCCCAGCATAATGCATCATTTTGACATCAAACATGGTTTAGATAATGGCTCCATATTGCTATAGTCACCTTATGTCACAGGATTTCTGTATGGTCCTAATTTTAAGCTTTCTGTTTTATTGTTCCCGTACCATGCTAGCCTTAATTGCCAGAGTATGTGTCTTCCTTTGGGGTTTGGTGTGGAAAATACTCTTTCTATGCATATAACCCAGGCTGGTAAGTTAAAAGAACCCTCTAGATTGGGTTACAAGGCACCTAGGTTACAATTGCAGGACATAATGAGGCTGGCACTGAGATTCCTTCTTAGAAGATCAACAAAATTAGGTTAGCGACAGGCATACAAATTATGTGAGATAAGTAGAGAATCCACAGGAGGTCTTCTATCAGCTTAGATTTCCCCTTAGAGAGAGAAGCCTAGAGATAGTATAGTTTCATGCTAATAAGAATAAACAAAGGGGAATGAGGCCAATTCTCAGTTGATAAATTTTGAGGCAAAGGAAAAACCTCCTTGGCTGATAACAATACTAAAGAGTTGATTAGCCCCTAAATTACTCTGCCCTGTCTCTGCAGACTTGGCCCTGCAGTTTGCTTCCCTTGGAGAGCATGTGGGACCTCCTCAGTATAATCTCCTTTTGGAAGACAAAATCTGAAATACACGATCAAGGAGAAAGAGTTGCTCTCCTCCTCCCCAGGCAATAGAAACAATGGGGTAGGGGCTCTTTGGGGGAAAGAAACCAGGAAGGCTGCCATCTGGGCTGTGTTCAGAGAGGATTGATGCTGCCATCTCTAAAAGCACATGGTTAAGAGGCGCTTGGGCAACAAAGTATTATTAGCAGGCAAAATCTGGGAGGGTTAGAGCCTGTCTAAATCCAACAGGGGCAGAAAGGAAAGGCAGCTGTAGCACAAAATTAGTGCCACAAGTTTTTGACAGTCCAAGCAAAAGAAAATAGGGAAGACTGCAGTCTGCTAGAAAGTTAAGCGGGAGAACTACAGCTCCTTGTCAAAAAAATAAGACAGAAGAAGGTGGTTAGAAAAGCTGTAGGTGCTGGTCTGGGTGTGTGTGTGTGTGTGTGTGGGGAGCCTTGAAAGGTAGGTTCTTGTCTCTGTATTCCCTAGTGAACAGGGTTAGGCCCACCCTAGATGCAGATGGGAAAGACTATTTGATCTTTTTCAACAGCCTTCTGTAGACTCCAATGCATCAAGATAAGCAGTTTGAAAACAAAGGACATAATACTAATGATGACCACTTTCAGACCGTACATGCTCAACAATAAGGTAATTATTTTGTGTACATCTTCTTGCTTAATCCTTTCAAAGATGCTTTTACTCCTATCTTATAGGTAAAGCAACTGAGGTTTAAAAAGATTGTGAATCTTGTCTAAGGTCACATCATTATTGAATGGTAGAGTACAGATCTGTCTGTCCCCCATACCTGCACTGTCTAGCCAACACTACTGTCTATGTGGGCCTTCCACAAGAGCAGGGGGAATGGAGGAGAAGAAAGAGAAATGCACCCTAAGCCACAGAGCAGGCAAGCACGGAGCCTCAGATAACAACTAAATCTTTCCTAAAAACTCACTTCTAAAGGTATGTCAAAACCAAACAGCTGTCAGGGGCAACTATTCCATCACCGACTCTCACTCTCTAGTCTCTGAAATTAAAATACAATAGCACAGGGGATGTACTCAAAGGGAAGAATAATTATTCTTAGCCGAGGGCTTAAATTGGGTGGAATATCACAATCTCTTTAACAGGGTGTAAAGTTAAGGATAAAAAGATACTGTAGTACAGCTTCAAGGGGACTGTTCCCTGTTACTGCTTTTATTTTCTCCATCTATGACTTTCAACAGAAGAGCCTGGGAAATGCCTTGCATCTTTTGGAATGTTTAGTTATTAAAACTCTGCTTTTAGAGCTCCCAATTCACAGAGCCCTAAATACTAAAGTAGAGGAGGATAGTCACCCGGGTATTAGGAAAAGGAATGGAGAACAATGGACATTATACAGTCGCTTGGTTACCTTGCCTTTCCCTGAACGATAATCATCTCACATTTGTTTCAGGAAACACAGAGAGCAAAATCATTCCATCAGCACTCATACATTTTTCAATCAACCTAATCTACAGGGATCAGATTTTTTTTTTTTTTTTTTAACAGATAGCAATGTACTCACTATAACTTACGAACCTGTGTTGTCACACGTTTGTTTTCATGCTCAGCATTTCTTACCTCCTTCGTTGTCTTTGCTATCTGTGCAGAGAGTCTCCATAGCTACATCACAGCCTGCTCCTCTCCACCCTGGCTGGCAAACACAATGCCAGCCGTTTTGGTCCAGTGTACATCTCCCATTGCTGTTGCAGAGACCAGGACAACCCTCTGTCGAGACAAAGAAGGAAAACACCAGTGATTTGAGTATGGAAAGATTTTGCACCTAAAATAAACAGATACGGGACACTTAGTGGGAACAGGCCTTTATAAACAGCACAAATACTGTAATTGCACATGGATAGAAACAGCAACATTATCTAAGGAATCTAATTCTTATCCAAGTGGCATCTTTGATTGGCCTGACCCTTGAGACACCACTTACCTGTGCAGGACAGAAATATATGCAAGGATCCACTAAATAGTCGCAGGCCAGACAAAATTAACTTAATTTTTTTCCCTTTGGCAAAGCAACAAGGTATATCGTATGGTGTGAAAAAGCATCTCAAGAAAATAATTTCCAAGTCCCTCGTCTAGATTTTTAATCCGTTGTAAACATTACTGGTTACTTCTTAGGACATGCTTCCTTAAAGCACCTTGTTGCTTTAAAAAATTCCCTCTAAATTCAAAAGCATGAAAGTGGGTATGAGTTTATGAATGATGTTAAAAAGAGAACATTAATTTTATCTGGCCTCAGAGTTGCCGAATATTCATGTGAAATTACAGTGCATTAAATAAGTGCACAAAGTATAGGCCAGTATTAATGACTATACTTTATGCCAAGAGTACATTCCTTTTCACAGAATAAGCAAAGCCCAGGAAATAGTGAAGCAGCTTAGCATCTATTCTAACAAACATTAGGATTCAGGCTGCATACGGATGGGACAGGACCGACAGGATTTCCAACTAAATGTAATAGCTGTGCATATTTGATTACTTAGGACGGACAAAATGAAATACCATAAGGACCACAATAAAACATTGAGAGACTGAACAAAAACACGGTAGTGACGTGCTTCAAGACAGATAGCGAAGAGTGATATTTTGTGACAATCTCCCTAAGGCTTTTATGCTGTTACCTTTATATCCTATCTTGTCTGCTTTTATGGGCAAGGAGGGAAAATTTGGGAAACGATTAAAATAATTTAATATATCCAAAATCGATAATTGTTTCAGTCTAACATGACATTTTTTTTTTTTAATAAAAACAGTTGTTGCCACTTCCTACTGATGATATCTGGCATGCAGCCAACATGATCTGTTTATGAGGATGACACTTAGAGGTAGATTCTGGAGTTCTTGTTTATGAGTGTGACATGGCATCGACAGAAGCAAGGACATAAATGCTCTAAAATCCTATGAATAGCTGGCTATTCATCTGACCTTGTTGGACAGAGTTATTTATAATTTGGTGTAAGATATCTATTAGTACAAATACTTGCTAGAGCAATGGGGTTTTTTATACCCCATTAGAATGCTCCTCTCGTTTTGACGACAAAATTTAAGGGAACAGTCTGTTTAAAGATATTTATTTTTAAGCCTTTATTAAAAGAATGATTCGTGGATCAGTTTCCCCTCCTCCACAGTGAAACTTGAAAAGAAAATATCTCAAAGAGACATTGTGTCTCTTAAGATTAGAGTTAACAGAAAGAAGAATATTTTGACAGTCTCTGGTGGCAGTGCGTAACAAAATTATACCTATGGATACCATCAGGTCAGGCAAGATTAATTTTGCTACTTCCTTTCTTTCAGACAATTACCATCTGCATTTATGGATTAGTCAACACATAAAGGGTGAATTTTCCTTATGGATATACTTTGTTTGTTTTGTTTTTAAGGAAAAAGAAAGATTTAATTGCCCCACAGATACAGAGGTGCAGCAGCTGACTGTGCACACAGGAGTTATATGAAAGCCTGGATATTGCCATGAATATTTTCATATTCTAATGAAAAGCACAAACAAGGAATAGAAAATAGGAAATCTGGGAAGAAAGGGCAAGGGAATTTTCTCTTCCGAAAAAAAATTTCCCACCTATTTCTAAGATAACTGAAGACATGAGGATCTGCTGTTTTCTGCTGAGCAATGTTTCAGTTCTGATTTAAGAGAATGCATAATATTTTGTAGGTTTTTTAAAAAAATAACAAAAACATAAATTATGATATCACACATATTTTGAAACATTTAGGAAAAGCCAAAGAAGTTTCCACAGGAGGATACATGAGATTTCTCTCAACATATGTTAACCGGAATCTTCTTTAGATTGACAGTTTCTTATTCTGTGATAAAAGAGTATTTGTGATTTTTTAATTTAGAATTTAAAGCCCATTGGTTGAATTGCCAACAATGAAAATATTAAAGCAAAGTAAAATGAAATAAAATAAACAAAAAACAGCAAATGTACTGTAATCTTCAGTTCAGGGGTCTAGTGAAACTAATGCTTTTACATAGGAATGAAATCTGTGATAACCCAAAATTATAAAAATGAGACACAGACATTTAAGTCTCGATACTTTAAATCTAAGGCATTTCACATACTGTAAGCCTGATTTATAATTTACAAAATATGCATGAAAAACAGTCTCTGGTCATACCTAGTGCAATTTGATACATGGTTATATATAGATATATGTAGATATGTCAACAAAGAGCAAGTATACAGTACCTTTAACTATCTTATCCAAATAGTGAGCTTGAGAAATTAAAAAGGAAAAAAAGAACAGACAGACATTTCAGAAGTGTCACATGGGACAAGGAAATTTTCAGAATTTACATGCAAATTGAGTAGCTGCAGCTGACATAAGACTCACATCACAAGACAGAGATGCAGTTCATATCTTCTAAAAATGCAATATATTCACATTTTAACAAATGTAGTCCTGATTCCAGGAAATACTCTGCACTTTTGAGAAAAGTATCCAGGTAAACCAACACTATCCTTCACAGATTCTTTACTCTACTCTCATTCTTTTAAAGATTATAGCTGAGTGGAACAAATGGAATCTATTCTTCATTACTAAAGAATTTTAGAAATTTACAATTATGAGATCTATAAATAATCAAACCTTAGTACTAAATGAACAACAACCACCAAAACCCCCAGATAAGTAGGGATCTTTGAGTACATGCAATGTATTTACATTGTATTTGAAAAAGTCATGTACAAGTTCTGTAGAAAATGATTCTCCAATAGCCACTGGCTCCAAGCCAGAGGACTGTAAGTATCACATATGTAGTCTATTAGGAAATACAAAGTGTTCTAAGATTCTGTTTGTTTTTGGGAATCATCCTGAAACAAGCTCTGTTTCTCTCAAAAGGTTTGCAGGAACCATCTGGATTAAGGCTGAGTCTTACACTATATCTGTGCCTGCCCCTGTCCATTTATCCTTCCTGAGGTTACAGTCAGGCTACACCTTTCCCCTTGACAGAGACATAAATGCCTCTCTTCCTTCACTCACTGTAGAGACCTAATATATTCTTAATAAGCCTCAAATCTTCTTGCATTGTCAAAATTCATACATCTTTAATGATCTAAAATTGCTTTTCAAAGATGCTTATGTTGATTATTTTTCATTACTGACATATGCAAGTGGTAGCAGAACTCTTAACAGAATGATTTAAACTGTAACTTTCAGATGAGACACTCAGGTCTGGTAGTCATGTCGTGTGCGTAAACAAAACTGTAAGTGGTTTTGACACATCTGGGTTTGTATAAAAGGGTTCTTCTCTGTGCCACAGGATTCCATTAGAGGTTTCTGAACTGCCTTTAAAAATGAGCATGTTCATAGCTAATTGACAATACATTACAAGGGAAATTAAGGTGAGGGAAGAAATAGTGCTAGGTACTACTCTGCAATTATAACTTAGTAAAAATAATTTGTTTCTTAAACATTAAGAGAAAAATGTAGCATTGCATAACATCGTTCACATAATTTCTTAATAATTCCCTCTAAATATTCTATCACCTAGTGAAACCCTATCATAGCTTATTTGATGATCTGAAAATATAGTGACATTACAAAATTCTGGAGTTTCTGATTGAGATAGGGTAGTATTTCCAAGGGAATTCTTAGTTTACAAAAATTATTAACACTGATCATAGTTAGAGAATACATCTTTTGCTTTTATATCAGGTCCACTTCAGATAATACAACCAAAATAATAAAAGTATCTTAATTCTGATCTAAATGAGGAATTTTAAGGAAAGACTAAATTATTTTAATCAGCCAATCCCATTTATTTTAGCAAACACAACCAATTCTGCAAGACAATGAATTGATTTTTAGGTAGAGTTAAGTTTGTCATTGGGTTAGGAGAACATCAAAAGTGGAGCTGAAATTAGAAAATGCATTTAAAATATACGCAAATCAAAATTAACACAACACTTTACACATTAAAAATATTTAACACAAGATTCACAAAAAGCTAAAATACCAACCATAGGTAAAGTATCTGTACTGAGTAAAAGATAACAAGATTTATCATTTGCATTTTTAATCACAGAGAAACATTGTGATAGCTTAAAACTCAAGAGAGAAAAGGGAAACAACAACTTGTATTTTGGCCTTGAGGAGCAAAATTTTTGACAATACCACAAAAACCTGGTTCTAAATAATAAAGAAGTGAAAAGGAGATGCTGATAGAGGAGGTTCAAATAATTATTAAAAGTAATAATTGCAACAATAAAAACATCATTATAGAAGCCACTACAGGAAGTAATCAGAAAAATGCAGGCAAGTTGTAAGAAGTCATTAGAAACAATAATCGTAAAAATAATACAGTATATTTAAAAATTAATATACCTAACAATTGCTGAAATGCACATTAAGTTGCAGAGGAATTACTATGAAAACTAATGAGTATGTTCTGATTCTAAGAAAAAGTCGTACCTATTAGATCTACTAAATTTCAAATTTGTTTGACAGAATAAGATTTATAAAAATGAATGCTAGACATATATAATGGAGGCCTTTAAAAAAATGATCCTCCATTAAAATGGCACCCTTTAAAAAATGATTCTCTATGAAAATGCTGTATTCATAAAATACTTTCCTTGGCATTTTAATTATTTATCTTTTAGGAAGGCCCACATGGGACACAGGGAGGAGTATTACCATATATCTTGGAAGATGATGACCCTTTAATATTTTGGGGGGTCTCCTATCTGAGAAAACTGGCAAAAGTTACGGATTTTCTCCCCAGAAAAATGCTCACATATCCACAAATTCAAATGATGCAGATGATTTCAGCTTTTCTATGAGCCCTGATTCTATATAACATAGATAATATAACTGGTCATTGTATTAATGCTTCCCAAATTTTAGCTCTGACCTGTACTTCTTTCTCCAAGTGCAAACCAGGTTCAGAATTATTCTGGGAAACACATTAAGTACTCCAATCCCTGCCTTGCTTCCCAAAGATAAAAATAAAGGCCTACTTTGTACCAGATACTAGTGTAAGTACTTCATATTGTTCTCTCATTTAATCTTCACAACCATTTGATGCAAATGCAATCGAGATAGCAAATACAGCTAAGGCAAATGAGAAGAGGAGCAATTAAATAATTTGTGCAAGGTCACAAGCTTGCAATCTGGGTTATTTGATTCCAGAGCTTGCTCTTAGTCACTACGTTCACTACGTCATGATACCTTCTGTTGAAGATTTAGAAGCATTTTTTTTTTTTTTTTTGGTAAAACTATGGATGAAAGGGACTCAGAAGTGCTGTGTAATAATTCTTGATCTAACACAAATTATCTTTCTCCAAAGCCACAGGGTAGTGCCACATTCTTTTAGATATCTTTTACATGGCTTCCTTCGGAAAGTACAAGATAGGCCTACTTTAAATGTGAGGATGCAGATTAGCATCTCAAAGTGTGTGATCAGTTCTCAGCCTTTACTGTCTTGTGTTGAAAATACATTCAGATACACAGTCATCCTCTGGATACAACAAATAAGATGATTGCTCAGGGTTTGAGTCTATGCACTAGAGGACCTTGATCTACTTTCTGGAACAGGTGGACAAAGACAGGAAGGTTTTGGGTGGGGAAGAAATGTTTGGCTCACCAAAAGTATCTTTATAACCAGGGATAGTGGCACATGCTTGTAATCCCAGTTCTTGGGAGGTTGAGACAGGAGAATGGCAGGTTCGAAACCAGCCTCAGCAGCTTAGTGAGGCTCTCAGCAATGTATTGAGACTTTGTTTCCAAATAAAAAATAAAATAGGTCTGGGGGTGTAGCCCATAGGTAGAAGGCGCCTGGGTTCCATCCCCAGTATCACACACACAAAGAATTATCTTTATTATCTAATTAGTCTATAAGCAAATTATTAGCAAAGCAAAGGCTTTGTCCCTTATCCTTTGCATACCTTCCTTCTGTAAGTACTTCTTTTTAGAGAGAAGTTTTTCTCCTGTTAAGTCCTCCCTTTGTGTTTTGAGGGAAATGGGAGGAGAACACAAAAAGTGTTTTGCTCTTGTCTGCACCTTGGGGAATGCGCCTGGGTTTGCAGGTCCTTTGGGAGGGTGCTTGCTCACAGACTTGCACCATGTTTAAATTCTGACATGTGGAGTAGGGAGGAATAGCATCACTTTGGAAATTCTATCTCTATCCTGTTGTCTCATCTGCTTATCAAAATTATGGGCGGCCCCTTTCCCTCCATTTCTCTGTTATCTTAGTCTTTCTCTCCCTGCCCCCAATACTTCTCCTGGACAAAATCTCAGTATACATCAGGGAATATGTAAAAGCGAAGAATCAAGAACTAGGCTGAAATCAGAGGATCACAGGTTCACAGCCAGCCTCAACTACTTAGTGAGGCCCTCTGCAACTTAGTGAGACCCTATTTCAAAATAAAGAATAAAAAATAGGGCTGGGGGTAGAGCTCTGAGGTAGAATGCCTCTGGGTTCAATCCCCAGTACCAGAAAAAAAAAAAAAAAAAGAATTAGCTATGATGAGCTGGGCATTGTGACACATACCTATAATCTCAGTGACTTGTGAGGCTGAGGCAGGAAGATCACAAATTTGAAGCCAGCCTGAGCAACTTAGCAAGAGCCTGTCTCAAAATAAAAAATAAAAGGACCTGAAAGCACCCCTGGGTTCACTCCCGGTACCACAAAAACAAAATAAAACAAAACAAACCCAAAAACTAGCTGTGATTAATTCATGTCAGCTTAGAGATGTCATGAAAATACACAGCTTTAACCAACTTTATGGACATATGTGACTTAATGTGTCAATCTTCCCCATTAGAAAGCTTCACAGCTATGCTAATCATTGTATTCTCACTTACTGGTTCATAGAGGATTCTCGGTACCTGATATATGAAATAACCAAATAAACTTATTATGATGGTATTAGTATGTCCCACATGTGTTTGTAGTTTTTGAGGAAATTCTATGAAAGAAGCTAACTTTGGAGAAAGAAGCAAAAGTGGGCAATTCCTCCTTTACAATATCTCTCCCCTCCTCCCCTAAGACTAATCCAGGTGCTCTAAGTATATCCAGCAGTATGAACAATAACTCTCCTCCCCTAAGACTAATCCAGGTGCTCTAAGTATATGCAGCAGTATGAACAATAACTCTATTTATTGACTATTTCTATGTGTAAAGACTGTGCTAAGCCATTATTATAATTTAGCTGACTGAATTTTTACCCTCCTATAGGTAGGTACCATTACAGGTACCATTATTATCTTCTCCATTTCACCAATGAAGAAATGGAGGACAGGAAATTAAATAACTTTCCCCAAATCAAAATATTGCAAGTGGTAAAGACAAAACTTCAGCCAGGTAGTCTGACACCAAAGTAATGGGTTTATATTTACAAGTTGGAAGAGGTGGAACTATGCACTTGTGTAAGGCAGACTAGAAGCAGCATCTGTTTTCAGATTGGTCAAATAATTTACTTGAATGAAAAAAAATGAGATGAAAAAAGTGGAAATCCTTAATTCATCATTGACAGTGAAAGGAGATACCTAGAAATTACAATTAAAATGCAAATTAATTTTTAATATTAAACTGTTGATGCAGCCTCATAGATAAGAGCACCTTATGTAAACTAAAGAGAGCTTTCCGTAACAGTCTAAAAACCTAGAGTTTAGAAGACAGGTGGGCAAGAAAGTCAAACTAGGAATAAAAGCAGAAGAAATGAAAATCAGTGCATTTAAAAGAGCAAAACAAAGAACAGAAGCAGTTCAGTTGACGTATAAATGTTGCACAAGAAATATCTGCTGAGTTGTAGTTCTAAAGAAAGCCACTCACTTAAAAACGAGGTCAAAGGAGTAGATGCACCTGCTTTGGGGAGAAACTGGGATATTTGAAGGTCTACATGGAATAAGATTAATTCCAAATTTGCTTTCCTTTCACCGTCAAACTGATTCTCATAAACACAGGGAAGAAACGAAGGCAGACCAAGTTGGTTATATATACATTAAGCAGCTCACAGGGGGAAAGAAAGCTGGTTTGACTGTGTACACATAGTTGCTGATGCGTATGGTTATGAGCTATTCACGTTGTTTCTGCTGTCACAATGTGCTTGGTTGGAGCATATTAAACAGTACAGAATTTTCACTGGGCTACTGAATTGACTCCTGGGTATAGCGCAGACATGGGCAAATAACACAGAATCTAGAATGTTGGAAATATTTCTCAGTTTAATTACAACAATAAAATCTTAGGGGCCCATCTTAGAAGATGATAATTCAATCAGATGAGCACGTAATAAGATATAGGCAAATTTTTCAGTATGGCTCTTACTGCAAAGTCCTTGGAGCAGAGGAGAGATTTTTATTTAGCATTGTGTGTTTCATAATACTTTATAACATAGACTTTAAAAAATGATCCCCATTAGTATCTCATTAAAGTTGTAAGTAAGTATCATTCTTAGAATATTCATGGACTAGTTCTTATAGGATGACAGAAAAGCTATCGTCTGCAAATAAGTACATATTAAACCCATTTATTCCAATCAGCAACTGTTTAAATCAGCGTACAAGCTGCATACCCATTGATTTGATGTTCTTTAATTGGTACTCACAGCACTGTTTTATTACTGATTACCACATCATAAAGGGTTATGACGGTGACATAATTTTAAGTACCATAAAACAATTTTATATTCCTAGGAGTTTACTCAGAAAATATGTTCTTCCTCACCACAGAATTCTCATTCTAAAATTAGGGTAAAACATTTAAAATATTCTATCCCATTTAGGAAAGACAATTAATTTGAATTTTAACAACTAGTAAGTGAGATGGTGTCAATAAAGAAAAACTGTGTGTTTTCTTCAGGAGCATTCATTTCCCTGAATTTGGCAATACTTTTTTTGAAAACCTGTTTCAAATAAATTATTTTTGAAAGTCTGCACATTTCTTTCTTTCTTATTTTTTTTTTTTTTTTAGTTTGGAAATTTGGTGTAAAAATTATCTGTATAAATACATTGCTTTGTACGTGTGCCTACCCAAGCAAAACGTCATGCTTCGGTTTGGAACATTATACCAAGACATTCCAACAGAGTGAAATAATATTTTTCCTGATTTAAGTCAGCCCAGAAAAAATCCAGGTTCCATGCAAAAGGTGTTTTGAGATAAAGCACATTTTATAAAGTCAGCACTAGTGAAAAAGTATTAGTATAAGTTGCAGAGCTTTGTACAGAATAGTATTGGGCATTTTCCTTCAGTTTAGAGTTTCATGCCTTATTGTGCACTCTATAATCATCAAGGAAGTGACAGTAGAACACTCACAAGGCCCACGGCAGACTCATTCACACATGTCCACATGCTCATGATCTGTGTAAAGAGATGCCTGCTATGTGGTCAGTGATAGATGAGTTTTGCATAGGGCAGGATTTTATCCACTGGTCCATACAGTAACATGTTAGTAACACATGTCTCCTTTGGTGTTTACGCCTCTGAGTTTATTAAATGACATAGGCAAAAACACATTTTAGGATTCTGTAGATTAAAAACAAAATAGCTGTATTTTAGTATTCTGATTTCAGAATGAAAGTAGCCAGGAAGAGTTGCTTACATTAATAAATAAAATAAATAATGGAGATGTAGATGTAGCTCAATGATAGAACAGGAGCACTAAGCATGCCCAAGGCCCTGGGTTCAAACTACAGCACCAAAAGCAACACAAGCAAAAATATATATATCTTTTTTGTTAAGTGAATATTTGGATATTTGAGATTTTTAAGTGCTGGCAATAGTGTCTGAGAAATGCTAATAGTTCTAATCATGGGAAAACGAAGAGTGATCTACTGATTTGGTCAATATCATTGAGTATAATTTTTTTATATTTATAGATTCTTTTGTCTGCTTAGGAAATTTAGAATTTAAGAAAATGTTATAGAATGTCTAATATATAAGTATATAAAATATGGTGGATCTTTCTCTTATCAGTTTTTTTGATATGTAGGAAAAAATTAAAAAAAATTGATGAGAGGCTGATTCAGGAGGATTGTAGATTTGAGGACAGCCTCAGCAACTTAGAGAGATCCTGTTTCAAAACAAAAAAATGAAAAGGCTGGGGTGTAGCTTGGAGGTAGCATGCCCCTGCACTCAATCCCCAGTACCACAAAGAAAAAAAATTGAACAATCCTTTCACTCACTTCAGATAACCTACTATTTATTTTATGAAAAATAGTAAAGTAGAAAGCAGTGTTTCTATATTTGTGGGCGAGAGAGAGTATCTACCAGAGAAAGTAGTTTTTCTGTATTTGTGGGTGAGAGAGAGTATCCACCAAAGTTTGCCACTTTTCTCAGCCTATTTTCATGAGCTGATATTGGTGACACATGTAATCTACACATTTTCTATGAAAAAAATTTTTTTTAGTGGCGAAATCTCCACATTTAGCCTAGTAAGTTCAGCTGAATGAAAAACTGGATATAAACTGGATATAAATCAACATTTTGAAAGGAAGTACATAGAGTTTTCAATAAGTAGTTTACAAATTCCTGAAATCCTTCACAGTATAAATCAATTTCCTCACATTTTTTTTTTGTCATTATAATTGTTACTTTTATTTTGATAAACTCTAGTTCTGTTAACAGGTATAACTCATTTTCCTGACTGAAAGAAGTGGCAATTTATTTTTGAGACATTGCGGGCATCATTGCTATTTTATCTGTTTCTATGGAAATTCGATATTTTGTGACAAGTACACAGATATTGATTTATATTTATCACAGAAAATTAATCCTTTCCATTGCACAATGCACATACATGCAAGAACAACTAAAAATAATTTAGGAGGTAGTACAGTCTAGTGCTTAAGAGAATGGGCCCGAGAATGGCTCCCATGGGTTTGGACTCTTGTTCCACTGTGTACTGACGGTGCAACCAGAGAAAAGTTATGGAATCTCTATGAGCCTTGGTTTCCTAATGAAGACTTCAATAGACTTTTTAAATGGACTTTAGTAGATTCTACCTAATAAGGCTGTTTTGAAGATTAAATAATATATGTAGAGCACTTTTATCACACAGAAAATACTCAATAATTATTAGATATAATAATTCATCTTATTAGTAGTTTTTACTTCAAAAAGGACAGACACATGAAGCAGCTCATATCTTTTCAGAGACTTTTCAGAAAGGAAAAGTATGACTTCAGGCAAAGAAACTGGGGACTGTCCATGATTTGCCTTCATAAGCCATGATGTTCTAATGCCAGGAAAAGCCCCTGTGTTCCATCTCTCCAAAATAGACTCTTTTTGGAGAGAACATTCTTTTTTTCTCTTCAAATACTGGAACTAGAACCCAAGGGTGTTCTACCACTGAGTTACACCCCCAGCCCTTTTGATTTTTTATTTAGATAGGATATTGCTAAGTCACCCATGCTGGCCTCCAACTTATTATTGAAGTTCCTGTCTCAGCCTCCTGAGTAGCTGGGATCATAGGCCTGTGCCGCATGTCTGGCTGGGAACATTCTTTATATGAACTGGCTAGTTCCATGAGCGGGGACAACTTCATTTTTTGTGTCAGGAAGTTTTCTTCTCGCTTGTCATTCAAACTCCTCTGCTGGTTGAGTCATACAATTTCCAATCCACAAGTGATCCAGCTTCCGAAATATAAACTTACCCACATATATTTTGTGTTCCCTCATTAGTAATTTCACTGGAGCAAGGTAGGTTAGTATTTTCTCAAGGAGTGTGAATATCCACATAATCTGCTCACAAACTCAGAAATACAAGTCACTTTTACAGTAATTGTTCATGAAGGCATTTAAATATCTTAATTTACATACAGATTTCTATCTTTGCATTGTGGATTTTGCTGGGAATTTTTCATTATAAAGTGTACTGAGCAGATGGAATGTATATTGCTAACTTTTATAGCAGAATGCAGTAAGTTTGCGTGCCACCATATCTAAATATAGGAGGAAGCCCACCCTCAGCTGACACAAGCTTCTTCAGTAGCCGTGGGTGACACATGTATACACAGTCAGAGCTGCACACCTAGATTATTACTATGTGGCTACTACTCATTCTGGTCACAGTTCAGAGGGGAAAGGTTTGGGGGGGGATGTAAGATAACCATATAGTAGCTTTTTCTTTGCATTTAAGGGCAGCTATATGGTGATTTTTTTTCCCCCTTGCATACACTCATGTATTTGGAGTGGATTACTCACGTGCATAATAATTACTACTGGGGACTCATCTTAAAAGCCAAGAGTTGAATTGTATGTGAAAAGCATTATTTTACACCTTATTGTTCATGTGGGGAATAATTAATGAATACCCAATGTCATTAATTCACAATTAGATCACTTATGTTTAACCACATGCTTTCTATGCATACATATATAAATATTAATTTTGGATAGAATGATAATCATCCAGCACCATAACAATTAAACAGCTGTAACCTGTCTCATGTGTTAAGTGATGGAGCTGCAGGCGAGCTCCAGAAGCAGATGGTCTTACCCACCCATGCTTAATGTTAAAGACTTTTTAAAAAAAGAGGTGTTGACAAATCAGGACAAGTAGGCATAGTTTTAATGCAAATCGGCCAATTTGCAATGTAGATTGCCCTAAAAACTAATTTGGTGTATAGGAAAAAATTAAGCTCTGTTGTTAAAGGAAGACGTTATATCACATTTGGATATAGTGGATTCCCCACCAACATAATTATTTACTAATTTCATTCAACCAACGGAGTTTAATGGAAAAGCAGCTGGCAACGTATTCATATTTATGGACCTCCTTTGACTGCTCCTTAATTTATCCAAGGCACATGCCTGTTAAATCCCAGAAATGATGGTCATATTTCAGACAGCTGTTTTCCAGATTCATTAAAGAGGCACTCAGAGAGGAGAGGGTCATTGAACCTACCAGATAGAAGAGCAATAGATAAAAGAATACAAAAAAAAAAAAAATGGCTCTAGTCATGTCATATTCCATGAATGTGGTAAATATGAAAAAGGGTGTGTGTGCTGGGGAAGCCATGACTTTTGATTAGTCTAATATCATATCCAAACTTACATTTAAAAAATAGGTAGGTAAACGACTGGGCATGGTGGCACAGGCCTATAATCCCAGAAACTTCAGAGGCTGAGGCAGGACCGTCAGGTTCCTGTATGAGTAAAGGGAGGAGATGGAGAAGGAGCAGGCTGGGGTTGGGGAAGGGAGCTCATGAAGTGCTGTGTGCCTGTGTGTCACTGTCCCTCTGAACTACATTATGATGTGAGACTACACCAATATAATGTACCAATAAAAGTATATTATAAAAATAAAAAGACCTGGGGATGTAGCTCAGTGGTAAAGCACCTCTGGGTTCAATCCCCAGTACAAAACAAGAACAACAAAACAAAAAAAAAGTGCATAGAAAAAAAACTGTTTTAAGATGAAAAGAGGCTATTTTCAAGTTACTTTATCCAAGAACTGATTAAAGATAAATTCTGCCACTGAAAGAATACTGAAGTACTGTGAAGTACCATTGTAAGAAAGAATAACTATATTTCTTAAAATTGTGGGTTTAAGTCTTCCACTTTTACAATAAACCCAATGCAAAGTTCTGACTTTTTATTTACTTCATTAGAGTAATAACATACCAGGCTCCTAGAGAGGCTGCTTTTGCCCAAAGCAGTGACTCTTAGGCCTGCAAGTGTCTAGTGGGCGACTGAAAGCAGAATAAAGCTTGATATTTCTGCCTTCTGTCTGTCTCCTTTATTACCTTAAACCCTGTGACTAGCTCAGTTCTGCATGTAGGCTTGTTAGTCATTTATGGGGTGTTCACCTAAAAACTGGTAATACAAGGCTTATTAGCTCTAAATTTGCCTAGCCTATCTTGTCCTTCTTTAAGACTGAGAGGAGATTTGCAGGGACATTAGGCTGTCAGCTTTTACAACATCCTGTTTCATGATGTGGCACCCAGAAGTCTTCTGTAATTGACCTAGACCTTCCAAACACAGTGGGAGGCTTGCAGACAGATCACTCCACAATGAGCACCACTCCTCCCCCAAGCAAGCAGGAACAATCCTCTTATGGGAACCAAACTGTCCCCTTCCAGGATCATTCGTCTGACAGATAAACATTCTAGCCAGGTGTGGTGGTACATTCCTGTAATACTAGTATTTGGGAGGCTGAGACAGGAGGATCACAGGTTTGAAGCCAGCTTCAGCAACTTAGTGAGGCCCTCTGCAACTTAGAGATACTCTGTTTCAAAATAATAAATAAAATAGGGCTGGGGGGTGTAGCTCAGAGGTAAAACGCACCTGGATTCAATCCTCAGTATAGGGAAAAAAAAAAAAAATTGCTGGGCGTGGTGGCACACACTTGCAATCCCAGGATTTGGGCTGAGACCAGAGGATCTGGGTTTGCGGCCAGCCTCAGCTACCTAGTGAGGCCCTCCGCAACTTAGGGAGACCCTGTTTCAAAATAGAGAATAAAAAAGAGGGCTGGGGGTATAGCTTGGAGGTAGAATGCCCCTGAGTTCAATCCCCAGTACCCCCCCAAAATAAATAAATAAAAATAAAAATTAAAAATTAAAAAATAAAAATTGGTCCAGGACAATATGACTCTCAGCATAAAAGAAAAATAACTTAAAAATCCACATTAACATTTCCCTAGCTGCCTGGCACTCTACAGTTAACTTGGGTAAGGCTTTAGGAAGAATGTGGCAACTTTATAATCTGGCACTAGGTCTAATCTTTCTCTTCCTTGCTAATATTGCAAAACAGCGGAAAACATATTATTTTGCACCTGGTTTCACTCCCAAATGCCTTGGATCTTAACTTTTCAATAAAAGGCTTCTGATGAACTTGGCAAGAATCGAAGAGAACATTTTTCATCTTTATTTCTGGCTAAATTGTATATCCAGTCAATTGAGTTTTAAAACTTCCTCTCTTCTAGGTTTGGGCAGTAATTAAGATTTTAAATGGCTTTTTAAAAGATGCAAATCAATGAGGTGATCCAAATTGAAATAGATACTCTAGTATATTAGTAAAGGAACAAAATGACAAAATTTTAATAAAACAATATAATATAAACTTGACATATAATCTAATTAGCTTTTATTCAGTGTTGGGACTCAGAAAATGACACCCAAAATATGGTGCTTTGGCATCCTGAGTAATACACACTAAAGGTGAATCAAAGTCTCTCTGACCTCCTCCAGGCCCCCTTGTTCCTATCCTCTCATTCCCTGTGGGAGCAGGAGGGGCTTTCTCTGAAGTTGCCTAATCTTCAGAGTACAACTGTCTTGGATCCCTCACAGATAGCTCACTAAGTATAGAAGATTAACTCCTGGAAAAGGATACCAAAGGTCAGACACCTGGCACAGAGACTTGGCTACAAGCAACCATCTATTCTTCCCAGGGCTGTTACCCAAGAGACTATTTGCAGGACAAGAGGCCTTGGTCCTCTGTGCATTTCCTCCCTCACCCTCTCCCTCTGGAGGCCCAGGGGCCCTATTTCTTGCTGTTGCCACCTCCCCCTAAGCCCCTAGCCTTTCTGTAACTCAGAATGTTATTTAAGCTTCAACCTTTTGGCTGTTGTTTGAATTTCATACTTTGTGTGACTACTGCATATTAGTATACTAATAAATTTGTATGTCTTTTTTTTCTATTAATCTGTCCATTATCAGTTTTCTTATAATTATAGACTCAAATTATCAAACCTTCAAGGGGTGGGAAGAAAGTTCCTTTAGTACCCATGTCAGATAACATGTCTCTCAATAAACTTTTAAAAAACAATTTAAACAGACTTAGGATGAGAAATGTGATTTAAAGAAGAAAAAAATAGAAAGCCTAGGCATGGATGTATTTGTGGGTACTGGGAGGTTTGACTGTGAGACCTAGCCAGAGGAGACAGAGAACAAAGGACTCCAGGAAATGGTGGGAAAGGAAAGAAAAATGCCTCAAACCGCCCCCTGTCCCCAGCCCCATAAAATTACATGCTCTGGCCTATGGAGGAATACACGACTGCTTTGCTTTCCCACCTGTTCTAGTCCTAATCCCCCATAAAAAACCTCTGGTCTGTAAGGAAGCAGGCTCCTGAGTGTTCTGGACTCCCCCCCCCCATCAGCCCCCTCTCCAGGCTTTACCTCACATACAGCATGTTCTGGTCTGTTGAGCTAGGTTTCCTTTATCTCTATATTCCCAACAGTATTCATATTTTGAATTACATCATAGCACAGAGCATATTATTTAAAATTAGTGGATTTTAAAATTTCCTTGAAATAATAATTATAACTTATAAGTTTTTCCTAAGATGCTGAGTACTTACATGGTAAATTATTTAGAGACTTAAAAAACTAGCTAGCAAACCATGAGGTTTCTTATGGGAAATGAATATAAGACAGCAAGAAAAGGAGAAATAGGGTTTATCAAGTCTAAAGAAATCAGACATATTTCAACAACATGTAAGTGATCATAAAATGATAAAAATCATCAGCATTTTCTTACATATTGCTGCCATTTGAGAAATATCACAGTAGATTCAACCATACATTCTTTCTGAATGCAGCTGCTTGAAAAGCCAGGGGACCTTATAGTGAGCTAGCTAGGAAAAACGCTTAATTTAGGCAGTAGCTATTGGGATCCCAGAAATACCACAGGAGGTATATTGGAGAGAAATCTGAGCACAAATAACCACTGTAGTGCAGAGTTCACTTATCACATGACTCTAAATAAGCATGTAAAGCATATTTTGTCCAAAGATCTCAAAATTCCCATCCTCCTGGGCTATGTTTAAATGACCTAAGTGGAAAGACAATGTTAAATCCAGATATATTCACCCATAAGACAATTAACTATATTCAGTATTGAGTTTTAGAAATCCTAAAAAAACCCTCTCCTTTTCTAAAGCATAGAACACATTTAATCGCTCCCTAAACAATCCACCTGTTACCAATATTTCTCTTTCACAGCACTGATGCCATCTGATTTGAAACTTGCACAGCTTTAGCTGCTGCTGCTGCCTCTGTCCTTCAGGTAAGTTACAGTATGTTATGGTCAGATATAAACTGTTCTTTAAAGAGCTCTTTATTAATGTTTGGAGTAATGTAATTGAGTCATGAGGGTTGTAATCCTAACAGCAGATAATGGATATCTGGGTGGTGACCCAGGCCAGTCTGGTGTGGCTGGATGTGGGTCCCTGGGAGTGAGGCCTTGGGGATTGTACGCGGTTCCTTCTCCCCCTGCTCCATCTCTCTCTTGATTCCAGCTTCTATGATGTGAGGAGCACAGCCCATGTGTCTTCCCTCTCTCTGCCTCCCACCACCATGCCCTGTGATCCACAATCCCTGGCCTTACATGGACTGAACCTGAAACTGTAGGAAAATAAATCTTCTTTCCCCTAAGTGATGAGGTCAGGTCTTTAGATGATGGCTGTGTGACTACTAACCAGAACACAGTATGAAAGATGGGGCAGAGATCAAGGGACACGAATATCAAAAGCTGCTTATGCCTTTATTACCCCCCATTCCTAGGGATAAAGAAACTGACGTGCTCTCGGAAATTATTTGTTGGAAAATAAATCCTCCATGTGGCTAGAGAACATTTATGAAGATGGCCTCTGGGACTGTGATTTTTACTGATGCTTACATAGCAAGTCAGGTGCAAAAGTAAATGAACATTTGAATCTGATTTGAGGATGTAACTCAAAGGAGACATTATGTGACTTGTGCAAATAGGTTAAGAAAACAAGAAGGATGGAATACAAAGTTAAGGTTGCAACACATTTTGTAAAAAGTTTGTAGATGAGGACAAATTAATAATAACTCTGAACTTTACACAGTGTGGATGGTCAAAGTCAGTAGAAATCAGGTGATTCAAACGCCTTGACATGTAGTGTTTGAGACTATAGTATGATAGGAATCTGACTATAGTCAGATTTAATAAAGCTTCAAGTTTAGACCACTATGTTAATTTTTTTGTTTGTTGATTATTCTCGTTCAACAGGCTATGGAACACTGAATGAAAGACTGGTTTGATATAAAGTGCAGATCTGCTATTGATTGCAATGTTGGTTGTAATTAAGTTGAACTCATGATGTCACGGCCTTTTATGATGAAATTGGTCTATATAAAGAAAACCAAACTAATGCAAAAGAACAGTTCACTCAAATGAAAAGAAAAACCATTGGAAGGATAGATAAATCACGTCAAAATAGAAAGCTACCATTTCCATGCACAACATAACCACCCATCATTCAAGCCCTTCTTCACGTAAATGAAGTGAAATGATACTGTTGAATTGACTAGTAAAAACAAACTATTATCTTTGTGGCAGTTTTAAAAATATTGAAATGGAGGAGAGAGAGGTCTGACAATTTAACAAATTTTTGTCCTAGAAAGCTTCCATCTTCTAGCCTCCATCTTTTAGAGATGTTGGAGAAACTAAATTTGTCTTTGTAGAAAAGAGATTATATGATCTCATTTAAGAAAACACCAATTCTGAGGGGATTACAGAGAGTAAAGTACTGTATATAAAACCCTTACCTGAATAAATTAGACTCAAATGAGAAGAATAATATTGAGAGGCCCCAAATGGATACTAACAGTATCTCAGTGAAAGAGATAGACATCTGGAACTCAGCTCGGTTTTCAGAACATGGGTGATGCTCCATGTACGCCGAAGGGAGACTTCCAGGATTCCCTCAGGAACTGTGCTATTCCTCTGTCACATCTAATTTTTTTATTACTTAGAATCACTGGGACTCCAGAGTAGGAAAGACCTCAATAAGCACCCCTTCTGCATGTTTCATGGAAGGCTTTTTAGCCTGTCTGGATTTCCAGTGCCAATCAAGTCAGCTTAGGAGAGTTTCCTTCCACTGGATTCCATGCCAGCTACCCCTAGACGATCCCCCTCCGCTGAGTCTGACAGGTCATGAGGTGGCTTTGTCTGTATTCTCAGTGTGTTGAGAAGCTGAGGGGAATAGTACTCCTTGTATCCAACATGAGTTTTTGCTTTTCAGGAGGAATTGGTAGAGGATAAGAGATGGTCCAGTAGGGAAGAATTAGTCACGGCTCACTTTTTATTATTTTCAGTCCAAATACTCCAGCAACAGTGATAACAATAAGTCACATCTCTATGGTGTTTACTTTGTGACAGGTACTGTGCTAAGTGCTCTTCTATGTGTCCGAACCCATTTAGTACTCACAGCAACTCTATGAGCTAGGTACTTATTTTCATCTCCACTTTATAAATGAGGAAATTGAGGCACAGGGGGCTCATGTGATTTCTCAAGATCACATAGATATCAATTGACAGAGCAGGGATGAGGAGCAGATTCAGGTTTTATAGGGTCTGAAACTTCTATAATGTAGGAGAGGATTTCATTAAGAAAAATCCCCAACAAAAAATGAATATGAAATTCTGTACAAAAGTGAATAATTGTTTAGAATGAGAAAAATCATAACAAAGAATTTTACAGCTGAGAATTACCATAAATATCAGAAAAGCCACATAGCAAGGAAGGTAGACTAGGGAAGGGAGAATTAAAGAAGGAAACACTTCTACTGATGTTATATATATGTGTGAGACTATCAATGCCAACATCAATATCATGTATAAGGAAGGGGGAGTGGGAAGGGAGCCAGGAGAAAGCTCACCAAGTGCTGTGTGCCTATATGTCACTCTGAACTATATTATGATGTGAGAATACTATGTTCTGATAAAAGTATGAAAAATGAAAAAAAAAGAAAAGCCACATAACATTTTTTATTCACTAAGTGCATGACATGTTTCTAATGAACATTTTTCTTATATTTTGGGGGCAATATTTACCTCCTTATCTTATATGACAATGGTTTTGAAATATTTTCTATAGAGAGAATATGAAGATAATTCAGTCTTTATCATTCAATATGATGGCCTAATATGGTTTTTATTATTGATAGTTCAGAAAGTTTGATTTGGCTTCAAAATTTGCTACTGGTAATATCATGTAAGTTTTTAGCATTACTGTTAAATTTGGGGAGACTTTTAAATTGTCTAATAAACTGATCTTACATACCCTTTGAATTGATGACATTTATTAATTGTTTTGATATCATCATAGTAGTATATTTTGAATTTTTTGGGGAGTGGTACTGGGAATTGAAACTAGGGGCATTCTATCTCTGAGTTACACTTTCAGCCCTATTTTATTTTTATTTTGAAATAGTGTTTCACTAAGTTGCTCAGGGCCTCACTAAGTCACTGAGGCTGGCCGTCAACCTACCATCCTCTTGTTTAAGCTTCTCAAGTATTAGGATTACAGGTGTGTTCCATTATGCCTGATTGAATATTTTGAATTTTATGTTATCTTTGTTAATGTCAGTATGTCAAGTCATATAAACAAGAAATCTTTTCCTGATGAGTTCATAAGATTCAGTGATATACTAGGATGCGTAACACATGTAACTTTACACACTGATGAACTCATAGTTTGCAGTCCTATTATGGATTTGTATCTTATGAAATCAAGAATTCTGATAAATTCCTTAACAGGGAAATATTTGTCAAGAAGGACAAATTATGTTATGTTTATAGTTGCATAAGCCATTATAAAATATATTCTGATAACAGAAAACTTGCATTTTGTTTAGAGATTTTTACCTACTTGATGAAGAATTCTGTTTCCATACATGTCAACCCGCATTTCTCATGTGACACCTACTAACCTCTGTGGCAAGGCTTCACAGGACAAAGTCATGTCTTCATATACTCTCTGACCCTTTGCATTCACGTCACTAGGTAAGTCTGTGGCTGACAGGAATCTTACTGCATGGCTTGCAGTAACAACAGCAGACAGGAATGATTTCATACGTTTTAAACATATCCCCCACTAAATAAAGGAAACACACCCCCTAGCTTAAATTTTCCTTATTGTCTATGTACTTATAGCCATTCCAATGGCATTGTACCCGAAGGAAAAATGTGGTGGAAAGGAAGTTGGAGTGGAAAATGACTGCTTTGTAAGTTTTAGAGTAATATACAGCTGTGTGAACCTGTGTTCCCCTTGTGGAACCTTAGAAGGGGCCAGTGCAAGTGAGAAGCCCTGACACTCAGCTTCTCAAGCTTCACAGTAAATATGTTAGGGGTCCAGGTAGTGTGGCATTAATCCCCCTTTCTCACCCACTATACTACACTGACTGATGTTGAAGTAGAACAGACAACAAATAAAAAACAAAACAAAACAAAACAGGTGGAAAGGAGACAAAGGAAGAAACAAAGTCTATAACCTTACTTTGAAAGCTTTGTGTTTTCCTTTTCTCCCAGGCCCGACATTCCCAAACTCTTGAGAAATCTATAATTTTTAAAGTGACTTTAAATTCACTCACTTATGAAAATGGCCATGTGTACTATTAACCTATGCAATGTACTAACATATGTTTTTTAGAATAGATTGAACAAAAGAAAATAAAATATTTTAAAACACCTATAACATAGTGATCATTCTGTTGATCAGAAAAGACGATGTGAACCCAAGGAGCCTTAGAACAGTCAAACCACCATAATTGGTCTTGTGATTAGCAGGCTGATGTTGTTCCCACATACTTTCCCATGTCCAGCCCTCGACAAGTTTCCTTTAAAAGAAGAGCCCCAAACCCCAGAGGTGCCTATAACTCTTGAGATAGCTCCACTTTGCTTCTCACTCTTGACACAGCCCCCATTTTGCTCTGAAAATCTGTATTTTCACCTTTCAGTTTCTAATAATTCCTCTTTGTTAAAACCTGATACATTATTAAATTCTTTTCCATGATGTTTTAGGAGCTTGAAAATCTGGGTAGAGGTTCCTTCTGCCTCTGAAGAGATCCCCTTGAGTCCCCTCATGGTGAAAGTATGAAAGTAAGCCGGGGGTGGCTAGGGCACGCTTGTAATCTCAGTACTTGGGAGACTGAGACAGGAAGATCACAGGTTCTTAACCAGCCTCAGCTATTTACTGAAGCCCTCTGCAAATAGTGAGACCCTGTTTCAAAATAAAGAATAAAATAGGGCAGGGGCTGTAGCTCATCGATAGAATGCCCCAGGGTTCAATCCCTAGTACCACACACACACAAAAAAGTATGAACCTAAATACCTCCTAGAACAGGTATTTGTAGGTATAATGTGGTACCCCATTTCTATTTGTTATGGGGGAATTACAAATTACATTTGAATAAAAACCTAAAAGATATTTTAAAAATTCCATATTGTGTTATTATTAACATGGTTGCCAACTGGGAGAACATTACGAAAGATACAAAGAACACTGATTTTTATAATTTAAATGAAGTATTCAAGGAGTGTTCATTTTCTAAAATTTGTCACCATTTTTTAACTATTAAAAATACTACTCTTTCACCATTATCTAAGAATTAGAACTCTGAGCTTAAGTTTGTCCACTTTAGTAAGTTTTGTTTTGCTTCGTCTCGCCTTCCTTCCATATTGTTTAGTAGGTAACTCCCCAGCTATGTGTATTTCATTTTCAATTTCTAATCTCCAGCATCCCAAAACCCAGAGCAACCATGGTATTTAATAGAGGTATGCTGAGTACAGTATGTCTAAGTTTGTCTGAGCAAACAAAGCATGTCTTTGTGATCATTAATGATCTTGTTTCCCAATGTACTAAAGAATTAGAATAAAAACAAATAGCTGGTCTTTTGTAGCTTAAAGGAATTAGGATTTCCCTTAGGCCGAATTTCCATTTGAATTGCCTGAAAGTACATGAAAATCAATGTAGCTCAATAAACAGCTCTGTGTTTGAGACATTACTAGAAGAAAAATACCACAACATACTCTACCTTTCTTTCATCAACATGATTTCCAAAAACAACTCTCTAACCCCCAACCCCCCAACCCAAACACAACAGCTTCTTGTTAAACAATATCCTTTCTTACATTAGCTTGTATTTTATAACAATGAAATGGAAATTTCATTAGCTCAAGTAAATTCCTTGGACAGAATTTTGTTTTGTTTTTTTCAAGAAATGTCAACACCCCAAACATTGTCTAGGTTGCAGTTTGTCTCATTTAGACTTAATATCAAAATAAAAACTCTAATTTATTGAACACTCTGCTTGGCACTTTATTAAGTGCTTTATAGTTTAGCATTTCATTTATTTCTAATAATCCTATGAGGTCCACGATATTCACATTTCATACACAAGGAAATATACTTACACAGGTTAAATGACTTGCCAAGGGTCACCCAATGGCTTAGCAAGGATTCAAATCCCAAAGTTCTCAAATTTTATGCAGTATTATGTTTCAAAAATCTCTTATGGGTTTGTGGAGAGCAGACTGTGCTCTGCTCTGAGGCATTTCATAATGTGTAGAGCAACAGCCTCCAGGCTGTGCCCCGCCCCAAGCTATTCCCTTTTATAAAGCCCAATTTTCAACAAGCTACTCCATTTTGAATATAAGTGCTAGGGCTGAATGACTTCGTAACTGATCTGGGCAAAGAGATAACCAACAGATGCTGGACAGACAGAACTTATAGAAGGAAATAACCCCCAGTGGCACAATCAAAAGGCACAAACTGATAAATTAATGTGCCAAGAAAAAATGGCCACCTGTGAACTTAGCAAATTACATCAAGAAGAACATGGATGTATCAGCATATAAAACCAGGCCTAGGAGCTCAGCAGTCCACCTCACCACTCTTAAAAAGAGAAGCACCTCAAGACTGATTATGGCAGGACACATTGACCAGCCATCAGAGCATCCAGTGACTGCATCATGAGGTTGACAAGCTATGACTCTCTGTCCCTGGGTTTCATCTCAGCTCCACCCTCCCGCTCAACATGGCCCACTTT
Organism: Graphiurus murinus; assembly: GCA_004027655.1. Lineage (NCBI taxonomy): Eukaryota > Metazoa > Chordata > Mammalia > Rodentia > Gliridae > Graphiurus > Graphiurus murinus. The sequence continues at coordinate 25,880 of PVLC010009177.1, read as the reverse complement.
GAAAGTGCCTGCCGTCCCAACATGGGCCTAGAATAAGCTCTGTGCTCTGACACAAGAAGAAGTTCTTCTTCTGCTTATGATGTTGTCTGACCACCTGCAGTGACTCTCTGGCATTCATCTCTCTCTCTGCCTTTGCTTTCAGTGTAAAACCTTTCTTTTACCTATATGTATCATTGTGTAGAATGCGATATATTACTTAGATGCTGTAGATAGTGGTAATTAAATGTGGAGTAAAGGAACCTGTGATTGCTTGGCTTATGGCTACCAGGTGACCTGCAAGTACTCAGTGAATTACAATTAATGATCATGATGGAGCCTGTGAATTTACTGTTATTCAAGAAGCTCTGACATTGTGGAAAGATACAAACATGTCCAGTCTATATTAATAGCATAGCTTGCTCACAACAAGTATTAGTAATAGCCATTTTATATTAGAAAAAGAAAAGCCCAAGAGAGGCTAAGAACAGTTAAATTATAAGTTACAGTGAATTGCAGAATTGACTGAAAAACATACCTTTTAGAAATTTCACAGCCCATACTTTTTTCCATTATGTTGCATTACCTTTTATAAGAAACAGTACTCAGTAAGCACCAAAGAAGAGATGTTCCATAATTGCTTACTGGAAAAATGAATTAACTAACAAATGAATAGTAACTGATGCAGATAAGTGTATTATTTTAAAAAATGGACTCCATATGATTAAAAAAGTGAAGGTGATTTCTCATCATAGGAAAAAGAAAACTGAAATGAAATTGAGAATAAAAAGGGAACTCCATACTTAAGTCTAGTAACTTTCCAAACAAAGCAGAAATTGTCAATAGTTAAGAAATTCTAGAATTGCAAGAGACCTCAGAGGGTCGTTGAGATAGGGCCACTTCCCTAAAGACTTAATCCTTTGGGATAATGAATGGAAAGAGGTTAAACACACTCTATTTCTAAAACTATCCCTGAAGCTAACAAAAGAAGAAACAAAATCGCTAACATGTCACACGTACATAATTATGGTACTGTTAAGTTTACTGAAGTGGAGATTAGAAATTGGGGGACAGGGAAGGCTTCTTCCAGGATTTAAATAGGCTTTCCAACTTGAAGTTCTTCATTATAACTAACCAAACATTATACAATATAAACTCATTTTCTCCATTTCTGTCCCCTAGAGAAAAGAAAAATGCCCGTCAGTCTCCGGAGACAATTCATTTGTATACAGATGGCGAGCTGGGCCTTCCTTTCCTTCATAACACTGCTCCATAGTAGATAACAATCAAATGTGGTATTCAATCCCCCTCCTCCCTTTCAAGTTTCACTCTTATCCAGTCCAGTCCTCTCAGATAGAAATAGATGATTATAGGGTAAATCTTCAGCAAATGCTAAAAAGAATGGTTCTTGTGGAAGTCACAGGTTAGTAATTCTCAAAACTTGGTGCTTAGGATTTGTCATTGCTCAGGATATTTAGTTAGTATTGTTCTCTGCTTGGTAACGCCCATGGAGCAGACTTTGTCAGAGTATTTGTATTGTGGCCAATGAATTCTAGCCACAGGCCAATCCCACAGCAGTTATCTTCTCTTTTACCAAGCTAGAAGAAGAGAGTGGGCCATACCAGTTGAGTTACCTTTATATGGCTACAGATTTTGATTCCAGTTAAATATATTAATAGTGAGCTTATTGAATTAGGTCATGACTATTATCCCACAGTTCACAGATTTGGCCTTGGCCCACTTCAACTCCCACAGTATAGAACTGTTTAACACGTGTGTGTGTGTGTGTGTGTGTGTGTGTGTGTATGTGTGTGTGTGTGTGTGTGTGTGTGTATACATATACACAGTCATATAATATTGTTAACTATTATTTACAGAATATTTAATATTTTAAAATTGCCTCTGCAACCTCTAAATAGTCTTACATCTTTCCTGGCTCATGAAAAACGAAGGTAGGCACATGGGTACAATAATTGTTTGACCCTTTTATGGCATGGCCTCAATTATTGTAGTTGAACATCTATATCAGTGCTATTCCTGATAAGCCACGTTGATGGTAAGTACTCGTGATTATTTGATATGGCTCATTTATGTAACTTTCCTTTTCTTTGTTTATAAAATGGTCCAAGAATCACAAATGCCTTCTAGAGAAGAAGAGAGGGAGAAATCTATTTTAATCATAATATTGTTAAAAGTGGATTTCTCCTTGATTTATTTGCCGTCTGCATGCATTGCTAGTCAAAGTCTAACCCAACAAAGGAGCAGGACTTGGGACAATGAACCTGCAGATGGATATGGATAATTTATTGAACTCATGATTCATAATGAGAAGAAAAAAATGAATACACTAATAAAAATATCAGGATGGAGTCCTTTTAGGTAGAGAGGTGTTCTGTGAATTTTCTAAATTCATAAGCTGTTTTGCTATCAACATGCCTATGGTTTTATGAAAGCATGAAGTGACTTTATGAAGACAGTAAGATGACGAATGAAGAATATTCTTTGCTTTCTGTTGGGAACTTTTGTTTGCTTCTAACTGTTTAATTTCTCCTCCATCTCTCTTTCAATTAACCTCCCTGTTTGTATGCAATGAGATGACACATAATATGGAGAATGAAAAAATCTTGCTGATTTATGAGTATTCTTTCATAAAGCGGCAGTTTCTTTCAGCCAGATACATAAGTGCTGAAATCGAGAGGAAACGCACAGTACAGTAACCACCTCAAATGAGAAAACACACCCTCGCTTCCTGGTTGCTTCATCAGTGGCTCATAATAGCCTCTTCACTGTGGAGAAACACACAGGCAGTAGTAGATAACAAGGAAGCAAATGGGTCTCTGCATGCCAAAATTTGGAATAATTAATTCTAGTAGTAGGAACAGACAAAACAATGATCTCTACATCTTCCCAAAGGTTCACATCTAATATTTATTTCTAAATGAAGAAAGTCCTTTATTTCCCATATTGTTATTCATATGGGGTATAAAGTCAACAAAATTAATGAAAATCTTAGGAAATGAAATTGTTAACAACCACAACAAGGATATATTACATTTTAACAAAAATGCCTGCTACTAATAAAAATCCTGTTCATACATAACTAGCAAGTTGTTCAAAAGTAGCTTATCTACGGGAAACCATTAACCACAAAGTATTGCCAACCTAAGTGAGGACACCATAGAATAATTTGTTGAGCTGCTATTAGTTGGCAAGTTAAGTGGTCCTATGGATAACTTCCTGGTATGTTTCTTAGTTTTGAAAGCTAGATACGTGTATGTTTGTTGTACGGATACACAGTCATACTGGCTAGAATCTATTTATGGTTGGAGCCACAAAATATGCTAAGAAACCTATTTGTCCTGCTCTGCCTCTGACACAGGCGCATTCTGAGATTTGGAGCATGGGGTGGTTTGGTCCTAGTATTGCACTCTTTGTACATCCACAGAAAGATACACAAATCCTTCTTGTTAACTTTTTTCTGCCCTAATGTAGTTCACATGAGTATCACGCTGCGATTGCCTTGTGAAGACTCTCACAGAGTAGAAGAAGGGAAAGCCTATCACAATGGTGGGATAGGCACCCTGGAAGTGCTGTGAATGTGTGCACTTTTGGCTGACATCAGTAAAAACTAAATCTTTCCCCAATTTTAGGCAGTAGGATCATATTCAGCAAGCGAGGCCTCGGGGGTGTTGTACAGGTTAACTAACATTACAGGCCTGATCTTCAGGAACTTGAAGACCTGGGCCTTATTTGGCATGTGGAAATCTGGATGTTCCCTACACTGTGAAGATCATCTTGCCCACCTGGAGCTCTAAGTGCTTGCTTTTCCCCTCAGGGTCTGGAATTTCAGTTGTGATAGGAGACAGCTCATTGAGCAGTAAACCTTGGACCCCGAGTTTCTAGTAGCTTGTCTTGGCAGAAATACCATCCACGTGTTGATGTGTTTCACTGTTGGAGGAAGGAGCCTGCTCCATGTGACCTCTCTCCCAGGGGCAGAGAGAGAACACGAGGGAGGCCTGCACATGGAATTCTCCAGGCTCTGCCTGATGCACCATCTCCTTTTTCTGATTACTAACAAAGCAGAGCCCCGAATCCCACCACCTGAATCCTGGGGTCCTTCTAGGTGGTCACCAAATGTGGGGGTGAGGGTGGGACCCTTGAGAAAGATGGCAGGAATGTCAATAAAATTAGAAAGAACCTTACACACAGTTTATGAAAATACAATTGTGACAATTTTATAAGATGTATGTGATTTCAATTTTTCCATGACAAAAGTCCTGGTTACCCAATTTCCTGAAAGTAAAAAAGTGAAGTGCGTATGTACAGATACATTAGAAGAAGCCATTTAAGGTACTGACACTCCCCCCCCTAAAGACTTTAATCAAATTTTACCTTAAAGACATAAAATGATGTGCAGAAACACTGTACTCAAATACTAAAACTTCTGTAGGACTGTGACATTTGTAATTAATGCTCTAGACTTTCAGTAAAGTGAGATAGAAATATATTACTTACTTTTGCTGTCGTTTTTTAATAGAACAATTTAACTAAAAAACTTGAATGGTAAGAGCAAAGACACTGAATATCTTGAAAATGTAGCACTATATATGTTCTAGATACTTTTATAACCATGATAAATACCATTTATTACAAAAACACTTTAAAATAAAAACATGTTTATTTTTAGTACCTATTTGATTGTTTTATATTATAACCCACAGATATTCATAAATTTCATCACATGTGAAAATGTGAAGCATATAGATTTTAAGAACAGCTAGACTTGTGCATTTTCAACTTTATTTCTAGGGACAAACACCTTTTGTAGAGACTCAACATACTGGCAAGTGTAAGATGTGTGATTCTGGAATCTTATAGAAGTTAATAAGGTCAAGTATTTGAAAACAATGAAAGATGTTTTTGAATTAAAAAATATGACTGTTTTGTTGGGCCTGGTTGTACATGAGTGTAATCCTAGTACTCGGGAGGCTGAGGCAGGAGAATTGCAGGTTTAAGACTAGCCTCAGCAACTTAGTGATACCTTCAGCAACTTAGCAAGACCCTGTTTCAAAATAAAAAATAAAAAGGGCTGGGGGTATAACCTGAAGGTAGAATGCCCCGAGTTAAATTCCCAGCACAAAAAACAAACAAACAAACAAACAAAAAACCCCCACAAACAAACAAACAAAAAAAGCTGGGTGTGGTGGCACACGCTTGTAATCCCAGCATTTGGGAGACTGAGACTGGAGGATCCGAGTTCACAGCCTGCCTCAGCTGCTTAGTGAGGCACTCTGCAACTTAGTGAGACCCTGTTTCAAAATAAAGAATAAAAAATAGGGCTGGGGCTGTAGCTTGGAGGTAGAATGCCCCAGGGTTCCATCCCCAGTACTGAAAAAAATGACTACTATGTAGTCTGGTAATATAAAACATTAAGAAGTAATATTGTAATATTGATAGTTTGTATATAAATAAGAAATTACATTTTCTTTCTGTGAGTCCAGTTTTGTGGCCATCACAAAAAAAGAATGGATTCAAAATTCTTCTGTCTCATTCTTATGGTAGTAGAAGGCTGGGGGTGTAGCTGTACCAGCGTGCAGAGGGGCCCTTGGTTTGATCCTCAGCTCCACAAATAATAATCACTATAATAATAATGAATAAAGTGCGGTTGGCCTACCGATGGTGCAGTGCTCTCCATTCCATCCCTGGCTGCATTCGCACTTGCCGTCCTTGCAGGTCCCATGTTCAGCACAGCGGGGGTGGCAGGCTCTCTGATTACACGCTGGGCCCGTCCAGCCTTCCTCACAGCGGCAAGAGCCCCCCATGCAGACACCATGTGAGCCACAGTCCACAGAACATATTTCTACATTCAAAAAAGAAGAAGCAGAGCAGGAGAGAGTAGCGGGAGCTGAGACGGGGAATTCATAAAGACAGCTACATCTTAAACTTCTTCAAGTGAAAAACAAAGTCACTGAAAATAAAGCGATAGCCTTCATATCCTAACTGCATTTTAGGTTTGAGTACTAGGAATTATGTACTTTACTTCCTTATCCATCATTTTATTTTACACATGGCTGCAATGGTGCATAAAATACATACAACAATTTTGTTGGGAATAATTTCTTACTTTATATATAGACATTTTATATATAAAATATATAAATGTATATATATACATAAATATCCAAGAGAATATTTTTCCAGTCAAGAAAGCACATGCACATCATTTTAATTAAATATGTCTGTATTTAAGTGTCTCAGGTATTTATCAGAACTTGGGTTTCACACATTTAGTAAAAACTGAAAAGGGGCTATTTTCAATGCCACTATGTAAATGTTAAATATTCAGAAACTTTCATTAAAAAGCGTCTAGCCGGGCGTGGTGGCGCACGCTTGTAATCCCAACATTTGGGAGGCTGAGACTGGAGGATCCAGGTTCACGGCCAGCCTCAGCTGCTTAGTGAGGCACTCCGCAACTTCAAAATAAAGAATAAAAAACAAGGCTGGGGGTATAGCTCAGAGGTCGAATGCCCCTGGGTTCCATCCCCAGTACCATACACACACACACACACACACACACACACAGCATCTATTATAGAAAGTACATTACTTGTTTCAGAAACATAGATATGTTGTTAAATAAAATAAATTGTTGTTTTTCCTGTTTAGTAAATTTGTACTACTGCTAGGTACAAATTGCTTAGCCCACATAAGCTGGTAAGAAACTAGCTTAATAATATATACAATTAACTCTGTCATCTGAAAAACAAGGTTTTTCAACTACTGGAATTACTGAAAGAAGCACAAGTGATCAAATGACTTCTAAAATTATGAGATCAGGTTAAGTCTTTTTTTTTTTTTGTACTTGGAATTGAACCCAGGGGCATTCTACCTCTGAGCTACACCCTTGGCCCTATTTTATGCTTTGTTTTCAAATAGGGTACCAATAAGTTGCTGAGGGCCTCACAAAGTTGCTGAGGCTGGCCTTGAACCTGAGATTCTCCTGTCTCAATCTCTCAAGAACTGAGATTACAGGTATGCACCACCACAGCCTGGCCAGGTTAACTCTTTTTAAAGTAATTCAGATGTCTGAAGTGATTTTTTTTTTCTTTAAAGCTTTCTTAAAAGCTTTTATTTAACTAGATCCAATTGAGAGACGGGGAGAGATGAAGGGAAAAGGAACTTTGAAGGGTATTTTATTCTTTATGTATAAAGTTAACAATAGTTTTGTTCTAAGACTGTAAGAAAATTGCTTAGTTTGGTTTTCTTGCAAAAATAAAAATGCCTTAAAATAAAATTTAAAAATAATTTCTAACACACAGAAGATACACTATAGCTTTTTTTCTTTAAATTAAAAAATAGTAACTTTATGTAGCTACATGCTCCTATTTTCCCCTTCTGTTCTCCAAATAATATTTCTTGGACACTACAATTCTCTATTCCACGGGATAACTTTATACAACATATCAAGGTACTATGAGAGTTTAACATTTCTAATAAACAACACCCGGAACTATTAATTGGGAGAAAGATGTTTTGTTTTGTTTTTTCTGTGCCACATTTCCTATCTTCTTTGAATTAAATTTTTGATTAAGAGATCCAACATGGTTTGATTAACTTCAGAGCAACATAACATCAACTGAGCTCCAGAAAAGAGAGGTTTCTTTCTGAGGTTCCCTTTTTATTCAATCTAATCAATTTTTCATTAGGGTGAAGGTGTTTATCAGCGTTTAGCACACTAGCTTTGAGCAAGGTGCGTCAATCTTTGTAATGAACTTATTAATTAGAGTTAATTTAATTGAAGTGGAATTGAAGGGCTAATTAATGGACAAACTGCTGATGAAGATAGAAGAAAGCTCTGTTGCTTTTAAACCTATAAACTTTCTGATGGAAATAATTCATTTCTTCTCTTTAGCAGTTAACCAAATGTTTCTTCAGGTGTAAAATCTACTTTTATTGAATTTAGACATCTGAAGGTCATTTCCACAACAACAAAAGAGGTAGCTAGTAAAGTGTTTTCCTTTAGGATTCAGTTAGTTAGAAAATCAGAGTCATACTGCTAGTAAACTTTAAGCCACAACTATAAATTAACAATGTTTTTAAGCTTTAAATGGGAACCATGTAAGAGCCTGATAAATCTGAAGCCCATGAGATCAGATATATTCACAGGGTGAACGTAAGCTTATTTGAGAACTTTACTATTAATTCTAAGTAAGTTGTCTGTCTTTTTGCAGCTAATAGCAAAGTTTAATAAAGATTTTTTCTGTACTTAATTACTTTCTTCAAAAGAAGAGTACTGCATTCATTATTCAGTTGTCTATATTGCAAGTTTAATATATGTTAAGTTTCTGGTTTGCATTGGGATTATAAAGATGAGTAGAACAAAGATCTCTACTTACTGTGATTAAATAGGTAAAAATTTGTACACAGGTAAAATTAGATTTTCAACTAATAAAATAATTATATCAGCATGAATAAAATTAAATCTAAATGTGTAAAATAATATGTGATTTTGGCAGCCAATTTAACCTTATAATTAATACATATATATATGTATTTTGCTATTCATAGCAAGATGATTTTTATGAAGACTGAATTACCGTGTAAGCTATTTAGTGTCAATTACAAACTACTCTTTTTAAAATAATTCAATAATGCTTTGGAATGACATTTTATGAAGCAAAAGAGGGGGGCTATTATCCTTGTTGCTCTCCTTCTTGAAAAACAGTGAGAAAAATTTCAAAATAAGCATACTTGAAGCAAGTATTATTTTGTAGTTAGTATTATGTCTTTTTCACTGATGGGGGTATTAGAGACCTGAACCAAGTAGCTTTACTACACAGGCAATTATCTCTATAAAATTTAATTGGATATTTTTTGTGGAATGTATTTTTTTAGTATAGAAGCTGGCAATGTAAATAAAAACTCAACAGAAGAATCCTAATGACTACTTTGATATTTATAATTATAAATTATAAGACAAACTTAAAATAATACCATGCACCCATGCTGGATCAATGGTGGTTGGTGAGGATTTCCTAAAACTCTTTAGAGAGATTTATAGGCCCCTCTATAAAACAGACCCCAATTTATGCTTTTTCTTATTTATCCTGTATATATTATTTGTTGCTAGTCATGAGTTCTCTAACCAAAGTTTCTGATTCCTCAAGCTATCTGAATCAACTAACATTTCTATAAAGTCTATTATTTCTAATACGCATTATAGACCTTGTTTACTTCTAAAGTACATGGTCAAAGTCTGTCATCCCATGCAGTACTTGGGAAGCTGAGACAGGATTGCAGGTTAGAGACAGACCAGCCTCAGCAACCTAGCAAGACCCTGCTTTGAAAAAAAAAATAGGGCTGGGGATACAACTTAGAGGTAGAATGCCCCTGAGTTCAAACCCTTTCAAACCCCTCCCCTCCAAAAAAAAAAAGATGAGGGAGGAAGAATAAAGTATGACAAAAATGAAAGTAGGAGGGAGAATTTAAAAAAAAGCTCTCTAATATCTCTACTAGTTAGGATTGAACAGAAACTTTTTTCAATATTACAAATTAGCGTACGGAAATTTTTCTTTTCCAGGATTATTTGAAGTAGAGAGTAAGAGATAAATCTGACATTGAATCATAGGGAAACAAAGATGTCACCCAATTTTCTCAAAATGCCAGGAAAATGCAATTTGTGTAATGTGCTAACAACTCCTCCCCCACTGAAAATAAGCATATGAATGAACTATCTGGCAAGATTTCATTTGGTTTTATGCCATAAGGCCATACTAAGAGATGATATACATTGTATTTCACATTTGGGGAACAATATCTAATCAATACTTTTATGTGGCTGCTTCTTTGAATTGATGAAGAATTAAGACAAACTATAATTAGCCTTTAAAATATTACTACCATTTAGTCCTGGCACCACCACCACTACTATTAATAGTTAACAATTATTGAGTACTTGTGTGTGAGCCACTATTCTAAATGCTTTCCACACATTAAATCATTTAATCTTTACTTCAATTGTATAAAGTAGTACTTTTATTATACCCATTTTACAGACAAAGAAACTAAGGCACAGAGAAGGTAAACACCTTGCCTGACATATATCTAGTGAATCGTCTGCCCAAAAGTTGAACCCAGGTGGTTCAGCATCCTTGTTCTTTACCACTTTACAGAAGACGACAATCAGTGTGGCAGGATAAAGAGCAGATAGGCCCTTCTTTGAGTCTAAACTGTATACAGAATGCTTTATTTACTCTACACTGCTAATGAAATCTGCCCCTTTCCTTCCTCCTTTATCTTCTTTCTTTTTTTCTCTTCTTCCTCTTCCTTCATCTCTTTATCACTCTCCCTCTCTCTTTTTGTGGTATTGGGGACTGAACTCAGGGGGGTTTAATCTGAGTACACCCCAGTCCTTTTTAGTTTTTATTCTGAAACAGGGTCTCATGAAGTTGAGGAGGCTGCCCTTGAACTTACAATCCTCCTGTCTCAGCTTCCCAAGTACTGAGATTACAGGCATGGGCCGCTGTACTCAGCTCTGTCTTCTTTTTTATAGTACTTATTTTTGCTTAGTCTGCGTTTCCACATAGAATCCACTCTCTTCTCGATTTCTCTGTTCTCTTCCATTCCCTAGCTTCATCATTTCCAGACTTTCTTGCCTCATTCATACATGTTAATATTAACCCCAATTTCTATTGCTTCAAGATTTAAAGCTCCTCTCACGAAACTCCTATATTTTGTTTTTCAGCAACTCTTGCCTATTTTTCTGTTAGTATGTTGCTCGTTATTTGTCCTTTCCATTTCTACTGACGGACGCTCTCATCACCTGCCATTTTTGGGAAAATCCTCTAATTTGTTTTCTAGCCATCAAATTCTGGCTGTTAAAGCTCTCTGACTTACAATCTATGACAGTCCTCCTAAACACTATTTCATCATGTTAACAAGCATGTCATTGTCATGAATGAATTTTCCATTCTCTGAAACATTATTTCTAAACTCTATCCCCCTAGTGGGGCCCAACCTGATTTTTACCCCCAAATAGTCTTTTTTTCACCCCTACCATCCTATGCAGACTGTGAGAAATAGTATTTTTGCTAATAGTAGCTGTATTTTTGCTAATAGTAGCAGTAGTAGTGATAGAAGCTATATTTAAAATTTATTATTAAATATCACATTATAATATTTATTATTTATTGTATAAATGCTTTACATATATTACTTCTGGAAATTTCCACAGTATATCTGTGAAGAATGTCCTATGATTTTATAGATGTAAAAGCTGAGCTATATGGTGATTTGCCAAAGGTAATATAACCATAAAAGAGTAAAATTGGATCTGAACCCATGCATCTTTCTTCATAGTCTCTGCTCAGTACTTTCTTATGTTCCGTTAGTCAAAAAATACCCTGCCTCCCCTTCAGGCCATGTTCAAATGATGGCAAGAAATGTTAATAAAAGTCTCCTTGAAAACTTTCAGGATTTGTCCAGGTAGGATTGCCGCTCTGATGTTTACTGAATTTAGCATATGGTTGCATGTAACACTCCATGTAATATTAGACTAGAATGTATTGGCTTCTAATTTTTTCATGTGTGTTCATTTTATTTCCCCAATTAAACTGTAATCTTCTTGGCTAGACTGGCATCTTCTCAAACTGTGTGACTAATGAACGGGAATGTCATGAAATTAGCTCATGAGTTGCAATCAGCATAAAAAAAACAGATTAAACTTGAAAACTGCTAGCAAAATTTAGTAATAGCATGCATCACTTTACAAAATGCCTGTTTCAGTTACATGAATACATATATGTGCATGTATACATATCCTGGGTCACATGTATAAACGTATTTAAGATGATAGGCCATGGTAAAAAAAAAAAAATGAAAGCCATTATTGTAAAGGAAGGCAAGCATAATTCATTATTCTTTTTTCCTACAGAGACTATACAATGCTGTGCACATAGTAGGTAATAACAATTTAGCTGACTGAATAATAGTTCTACATGCTCTTTCTTTTATGAAGTGTTGAATTTATATATTTGTATCTATACACACATATTTGCATACTCTTTATAGTCATCATATTTAGTATTATGTTGTCAAATAATCTTTTAAAATTAAAGCTTCTCTGTTCAGGATATAATGTATTTAAATCCCCACGCTGTCCACAGGCCTATAGGGAGGTAGTTTTAATTAGTAGTTCCATAAAGTTTGAGTGTAGAAGACAGGGTTTTTTATACAGATGAAAGAACATTCTTCCTAATAATACTGAAGGAGAAATTTTAACAACAAATTAGCTAAACCTATTTCCTTCCTTTTTATAAGACAACTACATTTCATTACTTTTAACATTTATATCTACAAGTAAACACTTTGCTATAATTTAGATTAAGTTAATAAATATATTTAAAAATTAAAATATCCTAATCTTTAGCTAAACCATAGTAAGCACTTGATTGTGTTACATTTGTTAATCTCACCATTTGAGCAGTCTGGGCCAGTCCAATTCGGGTCACAAGTACAGGAGCCACTTTCTTGAAGATACGTTCCATGGCCAGAGCACTGGTCTGGACACATGGTCTTCAGTATTTCACAGTTGTTACCACCCCATCCTGGATTGCAGTGGCACTCCCCGTGGATACATACACCGTGATTAGAGCAGCCAGGGTCTAGACAGTCAGCTAGTGCAAAGAAAAGAGACTGATTTTATTAAATCTGATAGGTATCATAGCACACGCAGAATAAAGAATTAAGTCCTAATCTAATTCACATGAATATTTTGGATAATCAAATATCTATCTACCATCTTCAAGAACTTGTTTCTGAAAATGCAGAGGGTTGTAATCCAATAAAGCAGTCAGCACTAGCCCAATGCCATTTAGGTAACTGAGACCCTTGCAAGGATCTGTAATTTTCACGAATTACACAAATATGCTCCTGAGGTTTCAGACTTGTGCTCTCAGTTCTGCATAATCAGAGTAATAAGCATTGCCTCTTCTATAACAAAATCTCTACCAGCTGACCTGATCCATGACCACTGAGCACTGCCAACTGTATGGGATCCTTGAATTGTTTGAGAAATAAATGAGTTGCATACTCCCTATCCTTCTTAATTCACTTTAATGTGCTTTAGATGATGAGATTTAATTTAGCAATTTGACTCAATAAAACTTTACACTTGTAGGGTCAATGGCCTGAAAATTTAATTCCAGAGACTTAATTGCATTACTTTGTGAGTGCAGATCAATAAAATCAATTTGATTGAAGAACGGAAATGGGACTTTTTTTTTTTTTTGCTTTTTGAAAAAACAATTTAACTGCACTTTACAGTATAGCATCTTGACTCTCATCATCACATACGATTAGAGGATAAATCCATGATGTTGTACTTTTTTAAAAATTAGAATATTATATTCAGTACTCTCTTTTGTCCCCCAGAGATGCCAAAATGCTAGCTTTGGAAATGAGCATCCATGTGAAAAACTGTAAAAGGAAAAAATTCAACAGGCCATTGTTAGTTTCAAGGCACAAACGTTTGCTTATTTTCTCAGAGGAGAAAAAAAGGAATTATTCATGCTACTGAAAAAGAGCAAAAGGGCTCTTGAGTAGTTGTTCTTTTTATTAGTTAAAATGTTAATAAAACAATGTATTCATAAATATGGAAATAAAAATGCTTTAATAAGGAAACATACAAAAGAGGGATTTATCTGCCCAACTAAAGATTACAGACATAATCTGTTGCTTTATGAAGACAACAATGGCCTTCTGCAAATATTGACACATTTACCTTCTTCACAATTTTCTCCTTTGTATCCCGAGTTGCAAGCACAAGAGCCCATGATACAGATCCCACGACCCCCGCACTGCGGGTCAATACACTGGGTAGTCGGCACATCACACTCTGTGCCCTTCCAGCCACTGAAGCAGAGGCAGCGGCCCTTGGAGTACTGCCCGTTGCCACTACACAACACTGGACAGGCTGCTGTGAAATAAAACACGACAGAAGAATTAACAGCCACATTTTCCATCGAGCTTCCGAAAAAAAAGGCACATTGCTGGAACAAGTAATTCTCCAGTCTCCCCCCCACCCCGCCCCCCTTCTTTCCTGCATTGGTAGTTTGCTGAATTACGTGTGTTTCTACAGCCTCTTTCTATCGGCTTAAGAAAAGAATCTAACTTGCATACCTCTTGAACAATCGGGACCCAGAAATCCTGGAAAACAATGGCAAGTTCCAGAAACACACTCTCCATTTCCATGGCAATTTCGGGGGCATTCCACCACAGACTCTGGAGGAAAGAAGAAGGAGCACTTGTTGTAGAGCCTGCTTCTTGCAGAAGATAAACTGTCACTTTGATCATGTTAGCTGGGTGTTGAAGGAAGTGGGGATGGCTCACTCCATAACCACAACATAGATTCATTTATACCAGATTATTCAAACAGTAAAGCAAAGCAGTACCATGTCAAAGGCTGACTTCAGAAGTGTTTTCATAATGTACTTTCCTCCCCAGTGTAATTTCAAATAATATTTCCTTCCAGGGCTTCCAGGGTTTGTCATATAGTTGCAAATGAATAATTTAAAAATATCGCTCACATTTTACCTGGGCTTGAACACCCCAGGAATCACTTAACATGGGCACAGATACTTTAGTTTCTGTTCAGCACAGTGTTTAGGCTGTAGCTGGAAAAAGAAGCTTTAAAGAGTGTTCTTACCTATAACGATGGTATTAAAAGACACTGGCTCTGCATTTTTTCCATCATTATAAAAAGCCAGATGCCAGATGCCAGAATCCAAGTACTGGATGAAGCCAGCCTCATGCAGACTGACAGATCTTGCCTGCCGCCCTGCTCGTTCAGACTCCACCAGGTTCCGCTGCTCTCTTGCAATCAGCCGGCTGCCATCCAGAAGCTCCACAAAATCGTACTGGTGACCAGGACAAGGAGAGCTGTGTTAGCGCTTAGAAACATTATGGTGTGGCTGCTTCCCTCTTTCTTTTTGGTCCTCCAGCTTTTTTTTTCTCTTTTGCTAATTAATACAATGCTAGAAAATATTTCCAATTGACAGGTACAAATAGTAGAAGTCTATGCGATGACGTCCACTGACTGACAGTTACAATGGTAGACAGAGCATTTACAGGGACGATGAAAACTGTATCCTGCACTCTGTTGTGGATTTAAGCTTAATGGATCATTTGGTTTCTTTTATTGGGAAGTGGGGTTTCTAGGTTTACTCATTTCTCCTGACTGATAAAAAGTTTGATGAGTTAAGGCAGTTAGGGGATATAAATATAAACTCTACATGAACTTATATTCCAAACCCAGCAACTTTATTATATTCAAACCATTAGATATCTCTTAAAGTCTTCTCTTCCTATTTAATACTCATGTAGTAACAGCTATTTTTGGATATTTATTTTGTGCAGGGATTATTTTTAATCCTCATAGGAACACTTCAGGGAAGACATTAATAGTTATACTTAAAAGAAGGAAACTGACTCTTGAGGAGTCTCAGTGGGGCAAGTATCTAGGCAGTAGCTGGTATGGTGGCATATGTCTGTGATTCCAACTACCTGGGGGACTGAGGCAGTAGGATACCAAGTTTGAGGTCAGTGGTAGGGAGCTTGCCTAGCATGCACGAGGCCTATGTTCAGTACACACACACACACACACACACACACACACACACACACACACACACACATCCCTCTTTAGGCAGTGCTGGAGGTGGTGTGAACTCAGTGCACTTTGCTCCAAAGCTTGATTTGTTTCCCCTACAATAGTCTACCTCTCTTCTATGACCCTTATGTAACTATTCTGACCAACATGGAGAAACCCAGGGGTTCTTACTTAGACACAGTCATATTAAAAACATGAAACAAGGCGCTTTTACATCTTTGGTCAATGTCTAAAAAGGTTCAGCAAGACCGGCGTGGTGCCACACGCTTGTAATCCCAGCATTCGGGAGGCTGAGACCGGAGGATCCGGGTTCGAGGCCAGCCTCAGCTACCTAGTGAGGCACTCCGCAACTTAGTGAGACTCGGTTTCAAAATAAAGAATAAAAAAATAGGGCTGGGGGTATAGCTCGGAGGTAGAATGCCCCTGAGTTCAATCCCCAGTACCGCAAAAAAAAAAAAAAA
>PVLC010009176.1:0-55146 GCA_004027655.1 Graphiurus murinus | reverse complement strand
TGTTGGCTGGGTGGAGAGGAGTAGGAGGAGCCCACAGTTGTGGGTCAGGCAGCCAGACAGCTACCTGCATGGTGCTGCTGTCCAGAGCACGCACTCCAGAGCCAGGCTGCTGGTTGCAGATACAGGCCTGAGTTTTTTTACTTGTTGTGATTCCTGGTGCTTCAGGTTTATCATCTGTAAAATGGGCTTAGCAATAGAGTTCTTTAGAGGGCTGTTAGGAGAATTAAATGAGTTTATAAATGGAGGATGTTTAGAATAATTCCTGCTTGCTGGGACGCTTCCCATGCATGTCAGCTCTTAGTATTAAGGGGCAGCAGAACAGCAGGACTTGCTTGTCCCTCACCTCTCCTTCAGTTTTCTGAACAGATTGCTGGAACATTCTTCCTTGGAGTCACTCCTTTGGATGTGTAATTCTTAATATTTTTGGGGGGTAGAATCTTAGAGGAATCAGATGAGGACTGGGAACCTTTTAACGATGTTCATGTAGATACAATTTTGCCTATAGGTTCAGGGAGTTTATAAATTCCATGAGTCTAGATTAAAAAAAAAAAAAATCTCCAGGTTAGGATGTGCTTCCAGAAGGCCCAGATTAAATTGTCCCTTGTTGGACGATGGCATGAAGCCGCTTACACCTTGACCACCCTGGGATGAGTTATTTGACCTGTCACATTTAGAACATGGTGCAGGACATTGGATAAGCCACTCGATGTGGCTGGAGGAGATGGACAGTGGCACAGGTATCTCCAGACATGGCTTCCTGGTTTAATCGCTCTCCTGGGGAGTCCATCCTTCCCACACCCCTGATACTCTCTCCCCTTCTGCCTCCTCCAGAATGCTCAGAGGCAGTCCACCCTGGGGGGCTCAGTGAGCTGCTGAGATGCCTGGAGAGGGAGAGAGACTTTCCACTAAAAATGAAGCTGCGATGAGCAGATCACAGCCAGGACGGAGAGTGATCTGACAAAGGAGAGGCGCCCAGGAAGTAGAGCTGGGTAATTGGTTGTCAATATATGTATTTCAAAACACGGTCTCCAGGTATCTCAACTTCCCAGGGAGATGAAAAAGAATCTTTCAGTGTGAAAGCTTGTTACATCTCAAAGGAAGCAGGCTGCTGCCTTGCAAGGACACAATGAGAAGGACCTGAGATTTCTTTGACACCTGGTCCTTTCACAGCTGGAGGGGCTTTAGAGTTCTGTTTCCTGTCCCCCATGTCCTGCAACTTCTCAGGGCAGAGCTGCAGGGTTCTGTGGTGGGGTTTTTGTGTGTGGGGGGGTAGCAGTCCCAGATCTACTCTGTGGAGGAAACGCTGATTCTCCATGTTTTCTTTGCTGCTAAAAGAGGTTTTAAATTTTTTTTTTCCTCTTAGAAACTTGGGGAAGATTAATTAGATGTTGCCTATGAAGTGTTTTAAGCTCTGGATGAGCAAGGTGCTAAGCATTTTTTCCAAAGTTAGCTTCTTTTTTTGTACTGGAGGTTGAACCCAGAGGCATTCTACCTCCGAGTTACACCTCTAGCCCTATTTTATTTTTTACTTTGAAACAGGGTCTCATTAAGTTGCTGAGAGTCCCACTAAATTGCTGAGGCTGGCCTCAAACCCGTGATCGTCTTGTCTTAGCCTTCCAAACACTAGGATTACAGGGTTATGGCACCATGCCTGGCTCAAAGTTAACGTCTTTAACCTACTCTGTGAGATGGAAGTCTCCACTTGTTAGTGGAGACTGGTTGGGACATCTCTCCTTTTTCTAGTGAAATGGCTGTAGGGTGTGTGGGAAACAGGGGTCTCGGGATGGAAACAGTGACCAATTTAATCAGCTCACTTCCTGAACACATTGGAAGGGGAGAGTAGATATTGCTCAGGCAGAGTGGGCAGGGCATCCTCTGAGGCTTCTTGTCTCAGGAGCTGGTGAGGATGGATTCGGACATCATGCCCAGATCCAGGCAGGTAGATACCCTGGGGTGGTGCTTTCCACCTGGCTTCCGGAAAGGCAGAGGGATAGATTGGGACTTCGGGCTTGGAAAAGTCAACTTTCCTCTTTGGCCAGACTAGTATTCCAAGCTCAGAAGTAGGCTTGTGTTGGAGCATCTGTGCCCCAGCTCTCCCAGCACCTGGTGAGGACCAGGCAAGAGTTCCTCCTCAGATGGGCTCCCACTCTTCCAGAGCAAATGGTAATCATATCCATTCTGAAAAGAGGACAAAGCTAGTATTGGCTCAAGAGCTTTTTCTTTTTTTTCATTTATTCACTTAATAAATATCTATTGGGCATCAATAATTATTTGTAGTTCTAAGTACAGGGGATAAAGCTGTAATCAAGATGACCAAGGTTCCCATTCTCAAGAAACTTGTATTTTAAGCAGGAAGGCCAGTCAATGAACAAATAAGAATTTTTCTCTATTCAGCTACAAGGGCAGGTTTGGTTTGTTTGTCTGAAAAAATCTGTTTTGTCCACTACTGTATTCCCAGGACCTAGATGAGGCCCTGATCACCTGATATGAAGTTCCTAAGAAGTAAATAAATGAATGGAAAAGATAATATCATTGGTAAGTTCAAGGAAGGAAGTAAAGCAGAGTGTGGGTGGGAGATAAAGATGGAGAAGGATAGGGGTGAATGGGGGGAATTGCTTAGAACCCATTGCTCTTCCCCACACCCTTACCAAAGCCTGCTCCATCCTGCAGGTTTTGCAGGCTTCGGTAAAGGTGTAGGTAAGAGCAACAGGTTCTAAGCACAGGAGGTATGTGATTTGGTTCATATTTTATTTTTAATATGCTTTTTTATCACAATGAGCTATAGAGTGATGGGGACATACATCCATGTAACACTTGGAGTGTTTCCCTCCAGATTCCAGCCCGATCCTCCCCTTCCTTGTTCATTGAGATTGGTATGGAAAATTTCATATCAGTACATAGCATTATTTGAACTGTTGCCTTCAGCCCGTCTGCTTCCTCCTCATTCTCCTCTAACCTCCCCGCATCGTTCCACCGGTGTATCTACTCTTTTATCTGAGGTCCCTTGTTAGTTTATACTTTAAAAGCATTTCTCCAACTGCTGGGGGAGAACAGATGGGAAAGAGAAGCAAGCAGAAGCAGGGCAATCCGTTAAAAGCTTTTCCCTGGTCCAGGACAGAGGTAGTGATGGCTCCCCAGGCAGGTGGCCAGGGAGTGGGAGAAGTGGTCAGGCTCCAGATGTGTTTTAGAGGTAGAACCAGCAGAATTTGTTAATGGACTGAATGTAAGGGTCAAGGAAAGAGTTTAAGATGACCCTACCAGCAGAGCCAATAGATGGATGATGGTACCAGCCAAACCCTGGGGCTCCGGAATGCTGGCCCCAAGGGTACGAACTGGTCAGCAAAGGAGGGTGCAACCCCTAAGTTAGTACTTCTGGGATGTGTCTTTAACACCTGGACATTTTGGCCTGATTTGTGGAGAGGTTTGCACATGACAAGGATGGATGGGACCATAGCTCTGGAATCACAGAATTTTTTATATTTGAATTCACATTTTGGTTCTGGGGATTGGACCCAGAGGCATTCTACCTCTGAGCTACACCCCTGGCCTTTTTATTTATTTATTTATTTATTTATTTTAAATAGGGGCTTGCTAAGATGCCGAGGCTGGCTTCAAAACCTGAGATCCTTCTGTCTCAGCCTCTCAAGTACTGGGATTACAGGCATTTGTCACCACACCTGGCTCCTTAGAAATATTTACAGACACTGTTAGGGTTTGAATATGGAATGTTCTCCCAAAACTCACGTGTTAATGGAGCAATGTTCAGAAGTGGAAGATTGGATCAGGAGGGCTCTGACCTTGTCAGTGGATTAATCTATTTGATGATTAATAATTTGAATCCCAGTACTTGGGAGGCTGAGACAGGAGGATTGCAGGTTGGAGGACAGCCTGAGCAATATAGTGAGATTCTCAGCAACTGAGCTAGACCCTGTTTCAAAATAAAAAATAAAAAGTGCTGGGGTTGTAACTCAGAGGTAGAATGCCCCTGGGCTCAATACTCAGTATTTCATGAGCATGTGTGTGCTCACGCGCGCGCACACACACACACACACACACACACACCACGCATGCACACACACACACTAATAATAATAATAGTAATAATGATGAATAATAATAATTTGAACAGACTTTGGGAGGCAGTGAACACGATATGCAGGTACGGCATGGCTACAGGAAGTGGGTCACTGGGTTGTGGCCCTGCAGACCATATCTGCCCTTGACCCCTTCCTGTCTCCTTGCTCCCTGGCTGCCAGCAGTTCAGCAGCTTTTCCCCACCATGACGTTTCTGCCTTGGAACCGCCCAGCTATGAACTGAAACTGTGGGCCCAAATAGACTTTCCCTCCTGCAAGTTGTTCTTGTCAGGTGTTTTGGTCACAACACTGAAATACTGACTAATACAGACATCAAATTACTTTTAAATTGTTATATATTATTCTGGAGTATAACAGCTCAATGCCTCTTGGGGTAGGAGTAGGCAAGTAACATAAATCTGTCGATTAGGGTCAGATGTAAAATAATAGAGAATGGTGAGGCCCGTGGCAAACCGAAACACACATTTTATAAAATTAAATTTTATGAAGCACTGTGGAGCCTTATAAGACAACTGTGGGTTAAATTTGGCTTTGGCCTATAAGTCTTAGATGCCTGGAAAATATAAAACAGGATACTCTACTAGTTACTGGGTATTGAGTCTGGATGGAACAATAGGTCTATTTTTAATGCGCTTGGAGTAGAAAGCTACTAATGTTGGATGTCTGGAGGGACGCTTCCTTTAAACATCTCCCTCTTAGCATTCCAGGAAGTGAAACTTAAATGTGATTTTTTTTTTCGGTGGGGGGAGTAGGGTTGAGCAGTGACTTTATGGGATTAATGGCTTTCATTAAAATGCAAATATATTATCTACCATGGAAAACCCATTGATTCTCTTTTGGCCGTTAATACCTAAGCACTTTAAGACAGTGATCAAAAACCTCTGTAAACTGTAATTATATACCCCTTAGCTTTAACATTGCTCTTTGACTGATACTATGTATAAGACACCTTACTAGGGACCAGAATAACATAGAGGAACACAACTCTGGCCCTGCTTTCAAGGCATTGCAACCTATGGGGAGACTGGAAGGGCCAAGGTGGTACCCTTTTGCTTTCCACTGTAAACAATGCCCAGGACACAGTGGAAATATAATAAATGAATGGGGCTAGGCATTGCCACCACCTTCTGCAATGCCTCAGTGCTGTAAGTGAGGTGTAGCAGGGACTGTGAGTTTCTTAGATTAGCTCTAGAAGGCAGATGAGACTGGAGAGATAAACAGAAGGGAGTGGGATGAGAGACTTGGGCTTGATGAGAAAAAAGGGGGTCTTGCTGGGACTCCTTCCCATCCCCCAGCAGGTCTAGGAAGCATGGGGTGGGCAGCGTTGCTAGAGACACAAAAATGTCTAAGGAGTAGGGGAGCTGAGAAAGATCTAGAACTGAGAGAACCAGCTGGAGCAGAGCCTGTAGCAAGACAGCCCTGAGGGCCCGTGGGGCTGGTGGTGGGTGGGCTGGCTGCCAGCAGGCTCCTGGCTGGGGAGGGCTTCCTGTGGGTCCTAGGCAGGTGGAAGGCGAGTGTCCCAGGAAGCACTGCTCTCTGTGAAGCCTGCAGATGGCCTCTTGAGAACCTCCCTGGGGTGCAAGTCCCAGGCCCTCTCCTAAACCCTGCGGTCTCATTCTCTCCCTGGCACCTGCCGAAGTGAGTTATCTCACAATCCTCTCCCAGACTTAGGTGATAATTTTAATGACCGCAGGGTTTTATGTTGGTAATTCGACCTTGATAACAGAACTGTTAATTGCAGCTCTTATCAGTGGCCCTAAGAGGAGCTGGTTTGAAGTGAAAACAGAGCTGTGGGGTGTAGCTTGGACTCTCTCCCAGGCTTGAAACAGTTCAAGATCAGAACAACCTGATAGACTCTTGAGGAGAGAACTTGACCTTGATCTGAGTTTTTTTCTGGTTCTCACAGTCTCTCGGACAGCATTTCAGCCTCATCTGCCTTGCCAGCACTGGGTGCAAAGTGTCTATTGTTTGCAGTCACTGAACATGCCTGATGTTGTCATACCCAGAACTACTGAGTGATTCTGCCTTTTCAAAGCTCTGAATGCCTTGATTTGCTCATCTTAAAAATGGGAGTAAGCATGTCTGACTCGTAAGGTTGCCATGAGGAAGTATGGTGTGTTTGACAGAACATAGGTTTTCGAGTCAGATGACCACTGTTTTAATTTCTTTTCTCCCCTGTGCCACATTACTGTGCGGTCTTGAGTTTTTCATGACTTTTTAAGAATCTCAATTCCCTCAACTATAAACTGTATATGGCTGGGCGTGGTGACACACAAATGCAATTTCAGTATCTGGGAGGCTGAGACAGGAGGATCACAGATTTGAGGTAGAAATCCTCTGAGTTCAATCCCCAGTAACACATACACACACACACACACACACACACACACACACACACACACACACACACCCCTATGATCATACTGACTTTCCTTTGGCACATCTTAGATCAGTTCTCTTCCTTTCTTTCTCACCCATACAGCTCATTCTTAAAGTCTTAGCTCCCTTACTGGGAACTCATTGTGGAGTTTATTATTATTTTTTTGGATGGGAAATTAGTTAATTAAAAAATTTAAAGTTAATTTTTAACTATTCCATAAATGAATATATTTATGGGGCACCACATGATGTTTCTACATATATGTTCTGTAATTTTAAAATCAGGGTAAACATATCTATCTCCTTAAACAAATTTTCATTTCTTTATTGTGAAGACATTCAAAATCTGTTCTTTTTTCTTTCTGAGGCATACAGTACAAAATTGTTACATATTGTCACACTACTGTGCAATAGCAAGGCCAGAACTTCCTGTACCTATCTAACTGTAACTGAGTGCCCACTGGTCAGCATTTCACCATCCCTCTCCCCCAGTTTCTGGTAACCACTATTCTACTCTCAGCTTCTCAAAGAGCGACTTTTAAAATAGACTACTCACATGAGTGAGATTGTGCAGTACTTGTCCTTCTGTGCCTGGCTTATTTCACTTAACACAATGATCCATTTGTAGAAAATGACAGGATTTCATTCTTTTTATGGCTGAATAGTACTTTATTACTTATATATCACATTTCCCTATTGATTCGTCAGTTAACAGACACCTAAGAGAGACTCATGCTATTACCTTCCCTGGGCTCTCCAGATTCCCTGGCCTGGGCCACATTCAGACAGGTCCTCTGTTCTCTACCTACTATTGCCATTTTTGAAAAACGACCTTCCTTCTCTCTTTTTCAGAGATAAGGTGTTGGGAAGAAAGCAACTGGATTACAGGGATTTCATATGAGTGTGACAATGAATGGTCAACTTTTACCCATTGCAGGAATAATATTCCTCTAAGGGAACCTTTGCATTTTCTAATATAATTCCTAATCCGTGGTACAATCACACTGGCAGAATCTCTGTCTGGAGGACAAAGATAAGTACAGAATTTCAGGCATTATGGGGGAGGCAATAGTGTTGAGGTTGGAGAGGTAGCATGGTATTCAGCTGGTCAATTACACCTGGTTCTGTTGTAGCTCGGTTGCCAAGAGTGTTAGTACCTAAAGCTACTCCAGACAGCCTGTGAACAAAGAACACAGCCCTTACAGCTCTAAGTCCAGAGGGAGATGCTGTCTGCATCCAAATGCTGTTCCTTCAGAGATCTGAAGGATTAAGATCTGTCCTGTTGTTAAAGTTATTGTTTAGAGTTTGCATGGCTCCGTTGTATTTTCAGAGTTCTTTTTATTCATTAATTAGTTATTCATTTATTTAATGCAGTTTTTAATTGTGTGCTTATTCCATCTTGCGAAGGTGGAATTATTCAGAGGAACATTTAAAAGAAATTAACAGTATGACAGAGCTTATAATTGTGCTTTAATCTTAAATTAATATCCCTCCTGTTTTCACGTTACCAGGACAATTATCCAGAATGGTACCAGAAGCAGGAAATTATGTATTGCCCTATATATGGCATTCCCTCCTGGGGAGCATGCCATTTATCATGGCTTTTTAATCTCCTCCATGTGCAATGGAAGATAAAACATCTCAACAGTATTTCAGTGTTTGGAGAAGATTAAATCACCCGCAAACATTGGTGTTTGTTTTGTCCATTCTTTGGGCTATATCTAACTGGGTCAGAGTTTAGGTGGGTTTGGATACTCCTCCCAGGACTGGGGGTGTTGATTCAGAGTTTCTGGGGATTTTCTGAAAAAAATCACACAAGTACCCCTAGCATGAAAACCTGAAAATGTTCAGGGTCCAATCGCTATTTCCCTTTCTTAGTCCTCCCCTCTTTTCAGACTGGTGTTAGCTAGCATGAGCCTGGTGACATTAGCTGAGCTGAGAGTAAAGAGAAGAAAGCCAACTTTTAGATCCCTGAACTGACAGTGGATTTATTTTTCTTTAGAGAAGAGCCCCTGACTTTAGTCCTCAGCTCCCAAACTAAAGGGCTGCCCCTAACTTTTCTGCTCCCAGGGGAGGCCTGAGGAAGAGCCTCTTGGGAATTGTATTACTCAGGGTTCTCCAGTGAAAGAGAACCAGTAAGGATATATATGTAACCATTTGGATATATATATATATATATATATATATATATATATATATATATATTTATATTTATATATATATATTTATATATATATATTTAAAGAATTTGTGCAACATGATTTTGGGGCCTGATACCTCCAAAATCTGTAGGGCAGGCTGAAAATTCTGGCAAAATTCAAAAATTCTGGTAGTCTTGAATCTGAAGGCTGGAAACCCAGGCAAAATTTCTATGTTGGTGTCTGGAGGAGAATTCCTTCCTTTTTGGGAAATCCCAGTCTTTGCTCTGAAGACCTTAACAGATAGGATGAGGTCCGCCCACATTATGGAGAGTAATCTACTTTACTTTAAGCCACAGATTGTAAATATGAATCATATGTAAAAAAAATATCCTCACAGAAACACCTAGATTCATATTTGACCAAAAATGTATGCACCAAATCTAGTCAAAATGACACATGAAATTAACCTTTATGAAGACCAAGCATCCTACAGATTTGAGGGGGGGGATATATGGGACCTTCTTCACACAACAGGCAGTGGGCTCCAAGATGTATGTCTCACCCCACCCTATTCCTAGGGAGCTTGGATAGTTGGCAATTTCTTCTGTCAACACCATCCTCTCCTACTCCACAATGCCATTCCTTTGAGAAAAGCTCAGTCTGGTTTTTGAAGGATGGCCAAGGTCTCTCTCTCTTTGATATCATTTTCTATCTTCCTATCCCAGCTCTCCTGACCTTCCTCTCAGGCACACAGGGCCCTCTCCTACACCAGAATTTTTTTTCAAGTCAACTTTTAGCTGGATATAGTGGTGCACACCTCACCTATAAGGTCAACACTTCAGAGACTGAGACAAGAGAATTGCATGTTTGAGACCAGCCTCAGCAACTTAGCAAGACTCTAAGCAACCTAGAAAGACCCTTTTCAAAATTAAAAAAAAAAAAAGAAAAGAAAAATAGAGAAAGACTGGAGGTAGAACACCTTTGGGTTCAATCCCCAGTACTACACACATACACAAAAAAGTCAACTTTTAAGTAGTAAGCATAAGATACGAGCAGAAACATGCACGCACAGGAGTGAGGCTTGATGAATTTTTCCTAAACTCATCATGAGCTTCCTCATTATATAAAATTCCTCATGTTACCTGTTCCAGACCAAGAAGCAGAGCATCATCCCTCCCAGCCCTGGAGTCACCTCTATCCTGACTCTCAGCACAGGACATTAATCTTGCCTTTAAAAAAAATTTAATGGGACAGCAAAGAAACTTTCTTTCACCATAGCACAGTGTTGTATAAAGAAAACCTTAGGTGGGAAGTGCTGTGAGTGGTCCTGTCCCTTCCCTCCATCTGTCCTTGCAAGCTGCAGGAGTGGCTGGTGTATTACACACAGGACATTGTGCCAGAGGCTGTGGACATAGCAGTTGCCCAAGAGAAGTTGCAGAACATCAACCAAGGCTCTGCAGGGGAGCAAGGAGGGTGGCCTGCTCAGCGCAGCAGGCTCAAGGTCCTAGGGAGCCATGGCAGTTCTCAGGCAGCTGGCTGGGTCCCCTCGCTGAGCTCTCAGGAAGCCCCTTCAAGAGAGAGCAGCGAGGAGAGCCATACTCCAGTTTGCTCTGTGGAGAAATGGTGCCAGCAGCTCTGCTTGAACTCTCCTCCTTGGCAGAAGCCCAGGCCGTGGCAGTTTGCTACTTGACCCACCTGTTGAAGCCTGGGGGTGGGAGGTGGGGAGCCCTCCTGTGCTGGGTGACCTGTTTGGTTTCATAGCATAGTAGCTGGTAAGCACTGTGATTGATAACAAGTCTTGCCCAGGGCATCAATTTGCCTCCATCTCCTTCAGTACCTTCTTGCCTCTTCCAGACTCTAAGTAGGGTGTTCCCTAAGGTAGCATCTTCAATGCTCCTACCTTTTGATATTCTTTTTTTTTGGTGGTGTTACTAGGGATTGAATTCATGGGCATTCTACCTCCAAGCCAAAACATAGCCTCATTTTATTTTTTATTTTGAAACAGAGTCCCACTAAGTTGCTGAGGGCCTTGTTAAATTGCTGAGGCTGGTCTCAAACCTGTGATCCTCCTGTCTGTCTCCCATGTACTGGGATTACAGACAGGTGCTACCACATCTGGCCCTTTGATACTCTTGATATTAGCTCCTTATAGAGCTCCAACTCCTGACACGATCACAGGCCAGCCTGCAAGTCCACTGACAGCCAGAGTGCTCCTCACTGGGGTCCTGCTGAGACCTCAGATTCTCCCTCAGACATGTTGATTCCCCCCTTGGCATTTCATTCCCCTCTCTTTGCTCGGCTTTCCACCTGCCTACAAGATGCCTGTATCCTGCCCTCTTCTCCAATCCTGGGTCACAATCCTCACTCTCTCCATCTCCATTCACCTCTTGTTTTCCTACCTGCCTCATCACTCTTCACTCCAGAGTCCTGGCATCATCACCTTGTGCATTTTTTTTTTGAGGGGAAGTGTCCTCCTTCATTGTTGATCAGGGTTCAGGGGATAACACAATGGGTCAGGCATCCCAAGCCTGTGACCTGTCCCCAGTGGCTTATCTTAGCGAAGAGTCTGATTTCTCCAGGTACAGCTCAGCTTTTTCCATTCCTGCAGCATCTGCTGCTGCTGCCTTGTGGGACATGAGGCTTCAGAACTGGACAGATAAGAGGGATCATGAAGACCATGCTCTCCTCATGGGCGCTACCCTGGTCTCTGCTGCATGCTGCATGCTGCATGGCCCACCACACTTAGGATCCATATAGCTCTTACCCTATGTTAGAGTTAATTTTGTATGTAACTTTTTAATCTCCCTATGATAAGAAAATAAAGACCCCCATCCCCAAAGAAAGAAAAGAAGCTGGGATTGTGCTGTGTTACACACAAAGGGAAAGGAAGGTTGCAGATGGAGTTAAGGTTGCTAATCACCTGACTCTGAGATGAAGAGATGATTGTGGATTTTCTTCGTGGATCCAATGTAAGCATAGTCACCTTAAAAATAGAAACAGTGGCAGAAGACAAGAGTCAGTATCAGAGTGATGTGATATGAAGAAGTCCCCTTTAGACAGACTGGGGTTGAAGATGGAGGAAGGGTCACAGGCCAAGGAATGCAGGTGGCTTCTTGAGGCTGGAAAAGGCAAGAGACAGCTTCTACTTTAGAGGCTCCAGAAGTGCACAGAACCCTGACCATGCATCGGCTTTAGCCTGTGTTGGGCTTCTGACCTCCAGATCAGTAAGATGACAGATATGTGTTGTTTTAAGCTACTGATTTTGTGGTAATTTGTTATAGCAACAATAGAAAACTAATACAGCTGTCAACTAACTTTTCAGCACTGAGAGGACAGAGACATTGCTTCTACTTCTTTGGGTATCCCACAGGGTGAGGCAGAGTGCCTGGTGTACATTAGGTGCTCAATAAGTGTTGCTTTATGGCCTCAGCCCTGGTTCCAGAAAACCCCAAGAAGAGAGCAAAGTTGGTCTTTGTGCCTCCCTCTGCCTTGGGAGTCCTTTATCCCCATCCCTGGGCTCTCATTCTGGCCTGATCATCAACCTTTCCTGTTCCCATTCCTGATCTTACTTAATCTCTGTTAATGCTGGAATTTCAAAGTTGGACATTTCCTGGAGATATTTTCATTTAAAAGGCTAGTCCTGGAGTTATAAACTCATCCACACCCAGAGGTAGCAAGCCATAAATGTGGGATAACTGGGTGATGGCAATGGGGTGAAACAGATTCCAGCAGGCCCCCTGTCATGTCAGCTAACTCTCATGACCCATTGCATTCTGCTGAACAAGGAGCTGGAAGAGGTGTGGCCTCAGTTTGGCTTCTCCAATGTCCTGGCTTTCACTGGAGAACTCATGCAACCTGGACCCTGAGCAATAGGTCAGTCAGCAATCCCACCTCCCAGGGCAGCTGGGCTGAGAACCTCGAGCTCTTGCCTGCAGTGTGCCCAGGAGTGTGGGAAACCCCAGTGTAAATGAGCTGCACCTTCCAGTTGGGCCCATTTTAAATGTCATTTTCATATCAAAACACACGTGGGTATATTCCATACTCATCATCTCACTGGTTGAATTTCTGGGGGAAGATGCTTCCATATCTATTTCCTGAGGCAGCCTGGACTTAACAGCCAGCAGGTCCCCAGGCTGCTGATGCTGCTAGCACTTGCATTTCCCTTCCTCCTCCCTTTACCCCCGCCTGGGCTCAGAACCAGCACTGGCCACCCATGGTCCCTCTGGACAATTGCACTTGTTCCTTTTCTTCCTTGGATCTCACCTCCTGGTGAGATCAGCTCTGTGACCTCCATCTGATATGTGGAAACAATGGCATTTTCTTTCTGCTCAGACACCCCTGTGTCCTTCCAGGCAGGTAATGGAAGGGCTGTGGGATCATGCTCAGATCCGAGTTCTTGGCCCCGCTGCTATCCAGGCATGAACCCTAAGCACCCCACCTTCCTGTGCACACTCTTCATTCCTCATTTAAACACAGGGGCTTGGAGTGGATGGGCTCAGAAAACGGAGTGACTGAGAACATCTGCTCAAAATCCCTTAAGGACTTCCATCACCTGCAGAGAACACCCAACCACCTCACCATGGCCCACAAAGCCCTTCAATGTCTGGTCCCTCTTTGCATTGAGGGCTTAGTTTTTACCCTCCTCTTCAGACTGTATGGTCTGGCAATAATGAATGGTGCGAGCTGGGCATGATGGTGCACATCTGTAATCCCAGTACTTGGGAGGCTGAGACAGGAGGCTTGCCTCAGAGGTAGAATGTTCTTGGGTTCAATTTCCAATTACACATACACACACACACACACACAAACACACACACACACACACACACACACACACAAACACAAACAAAAAAATAAATAAAAGGTAAGAAGTGCCTAGATCATGCCATATTTTTTCCTATTCCCAGGACTTTGCAGACACTACTCCTCTGTCTTCATCCTTTTTTTGCCTCTCAATTCCTTGGATTTTCACTTACTGAGGGGACTCTGCTAAGACTTACTTTTCTGAAACAGCTTTCTGACCCCCGCCTCCTTACATTCACCTGGGTGCTGTTTTCTTGCATGCCACTAACATGTTGTTTTTTTTTTTTTAACTCTACTTTGGTCTGATTCTAATAGCCTGTTTCCTTGTACGAGTCCTCTTTACCCCTAATGGTCTGTAGCATATTGTGCCAGACATGTGATTTGTTCCTGTGGAATCCCCATGCCTAGAGCCACAATATCCAGTAGGGTCACCATAAGTCACAGGTGGCTACCGAGGCCCCACAATATGGCTCCTTTGAATTGAAAAACTTGGGAAGTGTAAAATACACACTGGATTTCAAAGACTTAATGCAAAAACAGTGAGATCATTTTAGTTTCTCACTCATAATTTTTAATATTGACTACCTGATGGAATGATGTCTTAGGATATAGTGTGTTAAATAAAATATATTATGGATATTAGTTTCACCTGTTTCTTTTTGCCCTGTTAAATGTGGCTACTAGAATATTTAAAGTCACACATAAGGCTTACATTTGTGGACGCATTATATTTTTATTGGACTGTGCCGATCTAGAATATACTGCCTGCCAGATCTGTTGAATGAATGGATTGGTGAGTGAATCTATATGAAAGAGGAGGCATCTGTCTTCCCACGTCTGTCTCAGCTCACACTCTTTCCTCCAGGTGTGACACCAGAGTCTTCCTATGCTCCGGGCTCTGAGCTAAGCAGCCTGGGATGGAACAGCCTACTTTAAGCCTGTGAACTCTGCCTTGCAGGCACATTGTACATCTGTGTTCATATTTCCAGGAACACAAAAAACTAATATGATCTCCTGAACTGAACAAGACAGATGCTCATTTTGAACAATTACAGCATCAGGTGATACTGTTAGGGGCAATCATTTTTATGAGTAGTGGGCGAGGACATGTCTCTTACTGGAAATTCTTCAGTTAGTAATATCTTTGATAGTGGAAGCAAACAATACGTACTGATTAGCTTGGGAATTTTCCAAAGAAGGCTTCAGTCTCAAAGAACAAAGAATCTCTTTTAAAAAAGCGTAGCTGTAACTTTCCTTTGTGTATTGATCTTTGACTTTTTCCTTGTATTTTGTGTGGCAGATTGTGTAACCAACTTGGGAGGAGAAGATTAGCAGACCCTGTCTATTATTGTCAGGAATCTGAGCTGTGATTTCCTGAAGATTTGGTGGTTGTTTTGAACAACTATGGGTGTAGTCTGGGCACAAAAATTCTTGAGTCTAGCTGACATTTTCAAAGATATATATATATATATATATATATGTACATATATATATCTGTATAATATATCTGTATATATATCTGTATATGTATCTGTATATATATATATATGTATATACACACACATGCACACACACACAAAACAGGGCTTAGTTCTTAAAATCAAACCCAGAATTTACACAGTACTTTTATAATTTTCAAAGTGCTTTCAGACACTATCCATTTGGTCCTTATATTTGGTGCCCTTTTAAGCAAAACTCCTCTTGGAGTTGCCTGTACTTGATGTCTTCAATTTTTTCACTCCATTCTCTATCTACCCCACCTCCTCCAGGCCTCCAGATCCACCTCTCCTGACAACCACTCTCATAAAGGTCACCACGACCCATATGTAGCTATATCCATGTGTCAATTCTCAGTATTCTCATCCTACCTGACCCACTGGAGTCATTTGACACAGTTGATTGCTCTCTCCTAGAAATTCTTTCTTCATTTGGCTTCAAGGACGTCACACTTGCCTGGTTTTCCTCTGACCTTACGGGCAGCTCCTCTTCATCTCCTTGGATATTATCTCCACATCTCCATGACTTTTAATCCTAGAACCTCCCAGATCTCAGATGTCTTTCATTTCTATCTTGACTTGCTTCATTACTGATTTCACAGGGTCTCATGGTTTTAAATATCACTGGTATCCTGACAATTTTGAAATATTTATCATGAACCTAGGTTTCTCTAAATTCCAGACTCATATCCCACTGCCTAAACACCATCTCTACTTGGATGTCCAAAAACCAGCTCCGACTTTACATTCCCAAAGTGAGCCTCTCGACTTCCCCTAGAACATGGTCCTTCCATTGTCTTCTCCATTTCACCTACTGCCTGCTTCATTCTTCCATTTGCCAAGAGTAAAGACCTCAGAGTCGCCCTTGGGTCCTGTTCTCTTTCAGCCCACAGCCCACAGCCCACAAGCATCATCTGGAATGTGGCTACGCCCTGCCAACTCCACTGCTGTCACCTGGGCACGAACCCCTGCCATCTCCTGCCTAGATTAGCTCAGAAGTGTTCTCTAGAAAATTCCCCATTTCTTCTTTTGCTTTGCACAGTTGGATCTTAACAGAGTGGGAAGAATGATCCTATTAAAACATAAATCAGGCCATGCTGCTTCTCTATTCAAATGGCTCCCACCTTCGAATGACCTTAAAGGCTCTATACCGTGTGGTGCCCCCGGTCTCAGACTACTCTCCCCTACCTCCCTTCATGAGCACCATTCTGGGCTCCTTGCTGTGTCATGTAAATTCAGGTGACATGCCTGCCTCAGGGCTTTGCAGTTTTCCTTCAGGTAGCCCATGTCTTTCTCCCTTTACTCTTTTCTACTGTTACTCAAATATTTCTTTCCCGCTGAGGCCTTCCCTGACTACTCTTATTTCAACACACAGCACTGGCCTTACATTCCCCTATTTCCTTTTCCTACTTTTTAAATTTCACATCATGCATAATACCATCTAGCATACTATATATTTTACTTAGTCAAATTGTCTATTGTCTGTCTGGATGAAACTCTCTCTCTCTCCATGGGAATAGGCATTCTTAGTTCCATTGCTAAATCCCCCAGCACCTAGGACAGCGCCAACATAGGGCACACTTATTAAATATTTCTAAATAACTGAAGGAACAGTCCTCTCTAATAAGTGCATTATCATCCTTTTATACATTCTATAAGTGAAGGAACTGGGGACTCAATAAAACCCAAAACAAAACCTGACATTCACACAGAAACAGACACTTACTCATACAGAACAAAACTTAATCAAGCACAGACATAGCAAAACTAAAGTTTTTGTCCCAGGGAGAGGGAGGAGGGGTATAGGGTCAAGATGAGTATAGACTATTTGTATTTGTTTAATGGTTGGTATAATCACTAGAGGGCTGTAACTAAACAAAAAGCTTAACAAAAATTCAGGTTAATGTTTTACAAATGTAGTTGTTTTAAAATAATATTTGTATACTATTCATTAAATATTAATTTTCATGATGATATCAAAGCAGTAGTCATTCTAAGTATAGTAGCAGGATTTGTATACACTGAGGAAATTTGAAACTGTATAATATTATACAGCAGCTGAAGTGCAAAATTCTTAAAAATGTGATTAAAGAAGTCTCAAAGCCAGCCGGGCGTGGTGGCGCATGCTTGTAATCCTAGCATTCGGGAGGCTGAGACCAGAAGATCCAGGTTCGCGGCCAGCCTCAGCTACCTAGTGAGGCACTCCGCAACTTAGTGAGACTCGGTTTCAAAATAAAGAATAAAAAATAGGGCTGGGGGTATAGCTCGGAGGTAGAATGCCCCTGAGTTCAATCCCCAGTACCGTCAAAAAAAAAAAAAAAAAAAAAAAAAAGAAGAAGAAGTCTCAGACCCTCTCAATACACATTTCTTCTTGGGGTGCTAGCAGTTGGTTGCTAGTTGCTGTTTGATGGGCATGGTTAACAGCTCCAAGAGTACCTTTTCCACTTGAATGGGGCCATGTGCAATTTTAGATTATACAAATTACAAAACAATGTCTTAAATCTCATTATGAGATTATTCCTCTTCGGGAAGACTTTTGTAACCACCTTGAGTGGATTTGGTGCCCCTCCCCGTAGTGAAGGCCGGCTTCGTAGACACACAGCCTCTGAGCCACACAGGGCTCCACTTCTAGAAGGACCTTGCTCTTGCTTTAATGTTTTTCTATTACTCTCTTACAATTCTTAACAATTTTTTGATGGTGGCCCCCTTATTTCCATTTTGCTCTGTGCTCCATCAGGGCCAACACATGTCAGTAAGTCATAGCTGGGAAAGGTGATGAGCATTCAGTGAGGACCAGGAAGGACAAGCCAATAGCCCACTTCAATTATGTTTCTCTGATCAGAGGTGAGGTTAAGTTATTTGGCAATTTTGTGAAATTTATTGGCATAAATTCCCTGCACATGTTTGGTCATGGATTCATTTAATGATTCATTAACTTTTGTTCCATTTAAACAGCAGTTTCAAAATTCAATTCATTGTGTTCTGATTGTTTCCCAGCACTCATAAATCTAAGTTTAGCCATAGAGCATGTTATTCTTGGTGATACACTTTAATTTTATGCTACTCTCCTGATGAAAGAGGGGGGGAAATACAGATTCCAAATTGCTGCATTTTTGTTTTGTTTTTTGTTTTTGTTATTGGCTACAGGAAATTTTCTTTGCTTCTGAAAAGCAGGTTCTTCAAATTTGAAATCTGAAAACAATGGTTGCATAGCCAGAAGCCTATATATAAAGGAAAGAAACCAGGTGTGTATGGGGTGGGGTGGGGGGGGGAGTCTGCCAGCTTGGGGAGTGTGTGCTGTGTAGCAGGGCTGATGCCTTTCAGCTCCAGCTCATTGTGATCTTGGGGAACGTAGACCTGGGGTTAAGAGATCTTCCTTTCCTCCACCAGAGGAACCCCAACCATAGAAACTCATGGAAAATCTCTTCATTTTAAAATATGTGTGCTCAAATAAATCACTATAGGCCTGCTCCTAAGAGGTAATCTTGACATGATTCCTTCTCATTTCTTTCATATGATAAGCTTTTTAAGATAAAGAAAACATTATCAAATTTCATCTTGAGGCTCTTTAGAAAGAATTTTTATAGCATTTAATACTTGAGAAGAGATTAAATTTAAAATCCAATGACAGCAATCTATCTGGTTAGCTATCCTCCTATGAGTGGAGAGAGACATTTGGTACAACTTCCCGTGTTCTGTTAATTTCCAGAAGCTTCTTCATCTTAGCTAATCATACTGTTTGCTGTAGTGTAGCACTATGCAATAGAAATTCAATGAAAGCCACAAATGTAATAAAAATGTTTTAGTAGGCACATAAAAATATATAGATAAATTAATTTAATAAAATAACTTAATATGCCTAAAATGTCACCATTTTAATGGGTGCTCAATATAAAAGTCATTAATGAGATATTTTACACTCTTTTCTTTCATACTAAGTATCTGAAATCCAATGTATACTGCTTACTTACAACATATCTCAGTTTGAACTGGCTGCATTTCATGTGCTCAACAACCACATGTGGCTGGTGGATACTATATTGTAAAGCTCAGGTCTGACATGTTAGGCTAGCTATCTTTTTGTGCCCAAAGTCACTTAGCTAAGACGTCTGTAGCCTCCATAGTTTTGCTTAGTATTTTGGACTTTAGTGACACTGACCTTTCCCTAAGTATTAAGAACAGAACCATGGTATCTTGCTTGGGCTTAGTATTTGCATGGTCTCTTAGCTAAGACTGCTATACCAAAGTATTAGAGACTTACTGGCTTATTAGCAACAGAAATTTACTTTTTATAGTTCTGAAGGTTGAAAGTCTGAGATCAAGTTGTCGATTTGGTCAGATTCTGGTAAGGACCCTTTTGTGTTTTCTGCCAACTTTGTATTGTGTCCTCAGGTGTGAAAAGGACATAAGAGCACTCAGGCCCTACTTATAAGGACACAATCCTGTCATCTCTCATACCCTAATTACCTTGCAAAGGCCCCACATTCTAATACCATCATACTGGGGGTTAGGATTCCAATATATGAATTTGGGGGGCACAGATATTCAGTCCATAACATAAGGTTTGAGAAGATTTGGACTGGGAAGTAATGGAAACAGAAAAGTAAAAGTCATGTGCTATAGTTTGGGCCTGGAATATTCCCCAAAGGCCTGTGTGTGAAATGCTTGGTCCTCAGTTTGGCACTATTGGAAATGGAGGAAATTTTAAGGGAGGGAGCCCAGTGGGAGGTTCTAGGTCACTGGGGTGTGCCCTCAAAGAGGATTATGGTATGCTGGTCTTTTCTTCACTCTCGCTTCCCAGCTGCTGTGAAGTGAGCAGGTCTCTCCACCATGTGCTCCTGCCAAGATGTGTTACCTCAGCACAGGGCCAAAAGCAACGGGTTGATCAACTGTGAAGTGAAACCTCTGAAACCATGAGCCAAAATAAATCTTTCCTCTTTTTCAGTTGACTATCTTGGATATTTCATTACAAGATTGGAAAATGGATTAACATGGCACTACTAAGTCTACAAATGCTGCAGTAGTTGACGTGGTTACATTTAGCACTTCCAGGTGACAAGCTCTCAGAGATGCAGCAAGAGCTGGAGGTGTACAGAACTAGATATGTGCAACTAACTGTGAAGAAAACGGGTCTTGCTAAGAATTCCGATAACGTAACTCAGGTGGTTTTGTGAGGCAAGCAGAGGCTTTGCAATGAGGCAAATAAGCAAGAAGAGAAAATATTTCACCTCTGCCTGGAGAATCCAACTCAACTGTCCTTTGTGAGATGACTAGGTGATTTATACAGGAAGTATAGAAAATGTGTGTTGTGGGAGCAGAATGAAGAGGTGTCTCAATGCAATAGTTAGGAGATGGCAAGAAGGGGCAGTCTTGGGTTCTAGATTTCCAAGAAGATTCCATTTTCTGTGGTGCAGAGATAAGCCTGAGGTTTGATGTCTCCTGAATCCATCCTCTCCTGGTGGAGGTGGTGGTAGAGTGGAATTCTTATAAGTACTGTTGTAGCACATTAGTCTATATTTCCTTTGTGGAGGAAGTGAAGTTTTTCTTTATCCTAAAAATTTAGTATTTGCTACTTTTTTTTTTTTGAGGTAGGGATGGAGC
This sequence comes from Graphiurus murinus, assembly GCA_004027655.1. Taxonomy (NCBI): domain Eukaryota; kingdom Metazoa; phylum Chordata; class Mammalia; order Rodentia; family Gliridae; genus Graphiurus; species Graphiurus murinus. The sequence goes on along the minus strand of PVLC010009176.1, from coordinate 34,631 downwards.
CCAGGAGCATTCTACCTCTGAGTTACACCCCAGCCCTATGTTTAACTCTTTATTTTGAAACAGGTCTCATTTAAGTTGTGGAGGGCCTCACTAAGTAGCTGAGGCTGGCCACGAGCCTTCGATCCTCCTGTCTCAGCCTCCAAAGTACTGGGATTATGAGCGTGCCCCCACTACGCCTGACTCCTTTCTTTGTTTTCTTTTTTCCTTTTTTGTTACTGGGGATTGAACTCAGGGGCATTTTACCTCCAAGCTATACCCCTAGTCCTATTTTACTTTTCACTTGGAAATAGGGTTCTCGCTAAGTTGCTGAGGGTCTTACTAAGTTGCTGAGGCTGGCTTCAAAGATGCAATCCTCTGTCTAAGCTTCCCAAGTACTGGGATTACAGGTGTGTGCCACCATGCCTGGCCTATTTGCTACCTTTCAGCACATCTGCTGTAGTTGTGTTTCAACATATGCACAGAGGTTTGCACTGGTTTTCATTAATTGCCCTTTCTACTAGTTTGGTTATGCATTTTGTCAATGATAATTTGGTTGCAAATAGAAAACATTAGGTATTTGGCTGAAACTTCTGTAATTTAGGATTTGAATGTTCTAAACCATCATGGGATGTACAAATCTAGGTTTTTCCTGGTATAGGAAGTACTTAGGGTCTTAGAATGTTGACTTGGTGTTTGAGCCCAGCCCTGGATGGAGCTCTGATCTGAGGATGAGTTGCAAGGATGCGGGCATGCTCCTGACCCTGCAGAGAATTCAGGTGACCCGAGTTCTTTTACTCACCGAATTTTTCTTGCTTGGAACTTGCTCCCTTTTCTCCCAAATGAGCTTAAATAATTAGTATTTTCTCCAATCGTTTAAGAATTCCTTCACAATTCTTGCTAAGTCAACCTATTGATTCATGCCTGCATTCACTCATTTATTAAATCTCTTCCTCAGTGTGAAAATGTTTATTGGGGACCAAGTGCCACGCACTGGGCAAGGTGCTGGAGATTCAAAACAGATGAGACCATCATCCCCATCCTCCTTAAGTTCACCAGCTGGCAAGTTCTTCATAATTTAATCTGCTTGTGTTGGGTCACCACGGTCTATCCAGTCATTCCTCAGTATTCCTGCAATTGGTGTTGTGTTCAATTTGTTTTTATTCCCAGTATATTTCCTGAAGTCATCTGTCATCCCTAAATGACTAGTCATTTTTTTTAAGCAAATTAATGCTTTCTTCTTCCTTCATAACTCACCTTCAGACCTAATACTTTGCATGGAATAGACTCTAACACATGTTGTTAACTGAGGGACCACTTTTCAGAGTGAATGAATAGTGTCAATTGATTATTATTCTTACATGTGATTACTAGTATTGCTCCAGAGATCTGAGGATTGTTTCACCGCAGTTGTAGTCAACTGGCATGAAAGGGTCACAGTGACACTGGCTCCGTTGCCAATCTATAGACTGAACGTGGCCTCCATTGTCCTTGTATACACCAGGTACTCTACAGGCTCTCTTTTCTGAAAGTGCTACAGTATGTTTGGCATTGTTTTTTAATGGTAGGAGGATTAAATTAAGGCGATATTTATGTGGATAACTTCCCTGTGTGTTGCAACTGTTGTTCAAGAAGTAGAGCTTTAGGGAGTTCCCCTAATGAAGGACATAGATGGTCACTTTCTTCCAAGCTGTCAGTGAGGAATGCTGTGTTACTCAAGAGAGCTTCAGTGACCCCTTACTCTAGAGGGAGCCTGAGGTTGGAATACATTCTTATAAATAAAAGAGTGTTTGCTTTGCAGCCCTGATAATTTCCTCCTGTCTTTGAGGCTGGAAAATAACAGGAGGCTTGTTGTTTCTTAGGACAAAGGTATTTGCAGAAGAGCTGATCAAACAATTATTATTAATAATCTCATTACTGAGGCATCGCCAATGCTTTTGTGCATTTGCGGTTACCAAATAGATTAAAGTTTCATTCTGAAAACTATGGAGGCATGCAGGAACAAAGCAGCTTACACATGCAGTGGGCTGGTGGTTTTCCTGGTGAAGGCACCTTTGTGGCAGGAAGAACTGCTGTCTCATTTCTGCAGGAATGTGACCCCTCTGGTAAGGGGTCTTCTAGAGGATTGGCCATAGAAGCCCTCAAAGGTAGTCATGACGACGGGTGACCATTGTTAATGAGATTCTTTTTCTGACAAGGGCACCCACATGCTCTTTGAAAAAAGGGACAAGGAAGGCTCATTATAGTCACAGACAGAGGCTACTAGCAAATGAGAACAAATTTTGCCCTTTGCTTTGGTGGGAATCAGGAGGAAGAGGGGAATCGAGATGGGAGGTAGAGACATACGCTCTTCTCTATATCCATATTCATAGCATCCAATCTCAGAATAATGGATTCAGTGTGCCAATTTTCATTCTCTCACATGCTCTATGCGTTCCCTGTCTCGGTCCAGGCATCGAAGAGGCTGGAACATTCAGCCCAAAAGGCTGAGGCTGAATCGCTTCCAATAGGGAACAATGAATTTCACAGTCCATATTCTGCTTCAACATTGGGGTCTTCAAATATAATACAGTGTATCGAGTTCCATTTAAATGTTAAATAGACAACATGTATTTTAATGTAAGTATGTCCCAAATATTGTATGGGACATATATTAAACCTTATTGGTCATTTATTGGAAGCTCAAATTGAAACTGGGCACCAATATTTTCATTTGCTAAATCTGGCAATTCTACATAGGGCAGAATGTGAGAAGTGTGGGCTTAAAACACATTTCCTGCCCCTACTACCCCTTGCTGACTTTGATCTTCACTACAGATTTCCTTTGGAACAGGTAATATAGGTAGAGCATATTGCTTTCAGGAAACTTCTGAGAAAATGCTCCTATCATTACTGGGTCTTCTCTAGCTGCATCCAGTCTCCACGTCCACATGCAATGGTCACATGATTGGCCTGAGAAGACACCCTGGGGTGGCCCAATGAGTGTGGAGAGTGGATGGAGCCAGAAACATCAGCCTGGGTGGCTGGGGCAATGTGAACCCTAAATTGGGGAGACTTTTCTGGGTGGGGGTCTACTCAGTTCTCTGATTCTGGGGGCAGTGTGGGGTGCTGAATGAGATGCAGCCCAAGGAGCCGGGAGTGGTGGCGCACGCTTGTAATCCCAGCATTCGGGAGGCTGAGACCGGGGGATCCGGGTTCGTGGCTAGCCTCAGCTACCTAGTGAGGCCCTCTGCAACTTAGTGAGACTTGGTTTCAAAATAAAGAATAAAAAATAGGGCTGGGGGTGTAGCTCGGAGGTAGAATGCCCCCGGGTTCAATCCCCAGTACCGCAAAAAAAAAAAAAAAAAAAAAAAGAGATGCAGCCCAAGGGGACCTTGGATGCACCCCAAAGAGATGGATTTGCCTTTTGTTACCCCTTTCCCTGATCCCTTCTCCCATGTCACTGCCTATTCATTACTTGTATTTTTTCTGCCACCCCCTCCCTGAATATCTAAATAGTGTACCAAAGGTTTAAGATTCAGTTTCTCACATTAGCACTGTGTTTATTTTGAGAATTTGTGGAGCCTGTAAGGCTAAGCTGTGAAAGAACCCCACAAACCAGTCTTCCAAAGTGCTCCTGGGCCAGGTTGTGGTGGTGCACTCCTGCAGTCATAGCACTTGGGAGGCTGAGGCAGGAGGATCACAGGTTTCAGGACAGCCTGAGGCACTCTGCAACTTAGTGAGACCCTGATTCAGAATAAAAAATAAAATAGGGTTGGGAGTGTAGCTCAGAGGCAGAATGCTCCTGGGTTCAATCCCCAGTACCACAAAACAAAGTACTCCTGGGATGGAGTGGGGTGTGGGTTTGCTTTCCTTGTTCTGAATGCAGCAACCTTACAAATTGATATAAGCTTTAGAAATTAACCATAAAACCCCCAAGCTGACATTCATATAGCACTTCAAAGCTTATAAGCAACTGTCCACCTAATATTTAACCCTAACAATTTAGGAGTTGTTATAACCCTAGAGAGGCTCCATGGCATACCCAAGGCCACAGACTCATGAGTGATGGAGATGAGTTTTACTATTCAGACCAGCACCCTTTTCACTCTGCAAGGATGAAGGCAGAGTCCACCAAGGTACTGGCAATGTGGGAGAGAAGCAAATGGACCTAAATTCAAGGGCTAGGGGAGCTGGGTGAGAAAGAGAACATTTCATTTCTCATCTCCATGAAGAGTAAGCCTTGAGTCTCTAATACTTGGCCAGGTCATGAGAGGGTGAGGGCCATTTGGAGCTCAGACAGACTCCTGAGAGAGACACTTCTCTCTGCAGGACCTCCTCGCCTGGGTCTGGAGCACTGTGCTGGCCTAGGTGCTTGCTTGGGTTCTTTTTATCCCCTACATTAGGCTCACAGTGGGGCGAGCTGCACAGTACAGCATCGTTCTGGATTTCCAGGGAACAAAGCCCTGCTGATCCCTTCTTCAGAGTAGGGTTGTTGAGAGAATTTAGTCTAGAAGCAGATGCTGCAAGGGACAGGCCAGAGGCAACCTGCACAGTGGGAACTGATGAAGACAGCTTCAGACACCCTGGGGGAGGCTGGCAGTCTCCAAAGTGAGTCCCTTCACTTTCTCTGGTAAACAGCATTCAGTAAAACGGGGATAAGCACCTAGAAATGGCTTCTAGGCAAAGGACTGAAGGTTGCTTTTCCTTCTTGGAGCCTCTAAACTTTGTCTCATCCATGAACACTACTTAGGTGCCATCCCTTTAAAACACACACCAAGTTGGAAATCAGATATTGGGCTTGAAAAAGCACACAAGTTAATATTTGGCAGGGAACAATCTGGATCTAAGGGCAAGTCACAGAGTGGGGCTCAGTGGCAAGGTGTGGATGTGACTCAGGCTCTTTGGTGTCCTGACCCTCCTGGGGCAGGTCACATGTTCCTGAGCTGCTTCCTCTTTCCCCACAAACTGGCTGTGGGGAAATCCCCACCAGGCACTATAAGAAGCCCCTGGGCTCTGTGCAGAAGCCAGCAGCTCCCTCCAAAAGGGCAAGATGAGGTGGAGCTTTACCTTCCTGCTATCCTGTCTGTTCTTTCTCAGCCCTGCCATTGGGGATTTGGAGAATTTTAGATCCTGGAGCTCTGGCTCTTTTCGAGATTGGACTCCAGCTTCAGCACCTGCTGAAGCTGTGACTACAACTACAAGGATTGCCTCTTGGGCAGAAGGTGATGCTGTGTCCCAGGTGAGGGGGCCCAGAGCCTGAGTGAGCTGCATTCATTCCCTTCCTCTAGCTTTTTGGGGACCTGAATACAATTTCACGGATGGCTGGACCTGGGCACTCTAAAAGATTTATGACTCTTGCGGTTCACTCTAGGTGCCCTGGAAATGAATTAAAACCTGGATGAAATAATTAAATTGTTAGTAAGGGAGACAACATCCCAGTTCTCTAGCTGGGGGCTTTAGGGAAAGAATTTGTGTTTTCAAGAGGTTCTTAACAGGCTGTACATTAGGACCAATGGTGAGAGGAGCTCCAAAGTCCACATGCCTGGGTCCTACCCTGAATGGATGTTCAAATATCAGATACTTTTCTCTTTTTTGTGGTACTGGGGATTGAACTCAGGGGCATTCTATCTCCGAGCTACACCCCCAGCCCTATTTTTTATTCTTTATTCTTTAGTTTTGGAGTGCCTCACTAGGTAGCTGAGGCTGGCTGCGAACTCGGATCCTCTGGTCTCAGCCTCCCAAATGCTGGGATTACAAGCGTGCGCCACCATGCCCAGCTTATCAGATACTTTTTAAAAGCTCTTCCCAGTTGACTCTGATACACAGTCTAGGATGGACAGTATTGGAGAAGGGACCCTGCAAGTAGCAGCTCCAGGAAAGTTTGTCCAATAGATTTGCTGCCCAGCAGGGACCCTCAAATGGCGTACACTAGCCCTGCAGGGAGTGAGCTTCTGGATGCTCTGGGGAGTCCAGACAGTCTTTCTGTACCTAGTTTGTAAAGAAGATGGGTAAGAGAAGTAAGGAGAGCAGTTATTGGTCTTAAGAAAGTGCCACTGCATGTGGACGTTGCCTGAGGGAACCTTAACTCTTTTTAATCATCTTTAAAGGGAATCTTCAGAGCCGTTTCCATTGCCAAGCAACAGCAACAATAAAACAACCAACAAATTCCCCACATGCTACAAAGGGACCAGTCTAACAGACATGAGTCTTCTTTGGGCTTCCTTTAAAGACATGGGAGTATGCATGGAGTGATGAGAGGTTAGGGGCAAGAAGCAGTTATCTACTTCATGTCTGGCCTTTCTGCAGGGGCCTACTCTGCAAAACCTCCAAGGCTAAACTTGGTGCAGTTGTAACTTGGGGTAGGAGAGTCCTGGTTCCACCAAAGCTCCCGCTCTGCACTTTCCAGATTTTTATTCACAAATCAGGTAGCTATTTACATGAGCATGTCTGAAGGGAAGGGAGAATGGGAGAAGGGATGGAGAGGACTTTATTGGTTTATTTTCATTTGCACCATCAAGAATATATAGACACTGAAACTGATAATTAAAATTGGTTTGGACAGGACCTAGAATGAAACAATAGTAATAATCTCTGTGTTCCTAATAAATGCCAGGACTAGGTTAAGTACATAATATATCTTATTAACTCTAAGAGATGGGTAAAATTAATGATCCTATTCAAAAAAATTAAAAAAAAATTTTTCTTGTGTTACTGGGGATTGAACCCAGGAGCACTTTACTACTTGGGTACATCCCTAGCCATTTAAAAACTTACTTTGAGACAGGGTCTTGTTAAGTTTTCCAGGCTGGCCTTGAACTTGTGATCCTCCTGCCTCAGCCTCTCAAAGTCACTGGGATTATAGGCATGTGCCATCTCACGTGGCTAATGGTCCCATTTTACGGATATTAAAACTGAGATTTAGTGAAGTGAAATCATTGGTTGAAAGTCACTGAGCTTGCAAAATATATAGCTCTAAATCAGTCTTCTCATGCTAACTTAGTAATTTCACCCAGATTTTCACTCATTTCCAGGGTGCCTATACTGAACACTAACCCTCTTTATTTTTTGCGGTACTGGGGATTGAACTCAGGGGTATTCTACCTCCGAGCTATACCCCTAGCCCTATTTTTTATTCTTTATTTTGAAACAGGGTCTCACTACATTGCGGAGGGCCTCACTAGGTAGCTGAGGCTGGCCAAGAACCCAGATCCTCCGGTCTCAGCCTTCCAGGATTACAAGCGTGAGCCACCACGCCCGGTACTATCCCTCTTTATGCAGCTTTCTATATTTTTATAGATAAAAATTCCTTATTTTAAAGAGGAAAAAGGTTTGGAAATCATGAATATGCACAAGGAATTTTTGTAGCCAGAAATCAGATGCATAATTTTATCCCTAGATACTGAATAATTACTGGGGACAATTAGAATTGGTTAGCATATTTTTTGAAGTGAACAATAATAATTTGTTATGAAGCTTCATTGTCAATAAAAATATTCAGCATTTGAGTAAGATTGTCAGTTAAAATGATATTATGAAATAAAATATGGTTCAAGAAATACAGGAATTAAAAGTGCATATATCTGGTAAGAAGACAAATATTTAAAAGTAGATAAGATGTCGTAGTTAAATAGTACTGAGAGGTTTTAATTTCTTTCCCGGGTTACTTGTCTCTTTGTGGTAAGTCGGTGTCACAACTCCAACCTCTTTTTTATGGTGGACGAGGTGTCAATTCCACCATAAACCTAATTTTCTGGGGCTGGCTGTCGGCTTGATGAGCTCTTTGGAAAGTGGTAGAAAACCCTTTTATAACTGTCATTGAGCAAGTTCCAAACGTATCATTTTCTGTACTTTGAAAATGTTGAGTACCATTATTTTATGCCTTGAATCTTTGTGGGCACTTAGACTTGGCTGCTAATTAGAGCCAATTGCAACATTCAATCACAAATGTGAGTTGCACCTTCTGCTGTGGGGGTTAGAACACACCACCTGACTCTACAGAAGGGGCGCTGCAGGTCCTCGTCTCACGGACAAGGAAAAGGCTCAATGCTCTGTGCTACACAGCAGAGTTGGAACCTTGATAAGTCATGTGCTTTGTCAATCAGGCTATGGGGCTGGTTAGAAAAATAGGAAACAAGACTAGGGCTTTCATAATGACAGTGGGCCTGACTCCTGGTAGAAATTGGTCTTAGTCATTTTCGAATACCAGAGTCTGGGTTATTGTGGGCCTTGGTGAATGTTAATTTAACACAAGCTGAGAGGGAACCTAGCAGTAGAGGGGGTGTTCTGTGGAGCATGCGTGGTCTTTGGCCTCCACAAGGGGACAAGCACTTGTCTCTTTCTCCCATTCCCCGCGTTGCACTCACGCGGAGTTTAAGGATTCACCACAGAGAGAGACTCATCACCATTAGCTTCATTGTCTTTGAATTCGAGGAGCAGAAATATCTCTAATGGGAGACACTGATCAAACTTATGGACCATTTTGATGTCAGCTGAGCACTCTGGGCTGATGATAAGCAGGGAGTCCACAGTGCTGGGACAGAAGATGTTCAATAGAAACCGGTGCAATGGCTGTCATCAGGGCGCATAATTATTTGCCTGTCTTTCAAGTGAACTTCAGGACTAAAAGTTGTTAGCTAGTGGTTCCTAGTTGATTGTCTAGAGACTGCTTGTTGATATCTGCTGTTTCCTGAGTTGACAGAGCTTCTCATAGAACTCTAAGAATGGAACAACCTGGTCTTGTGCACCTAATTAACCTCTTCCTATCAGTTGCCTGCAAGGCAAGATTTTCTTTTTGCTAGGCAGTTATTATAATAAGCTATTTCTTCAAAAGTCCGTGACATGTTGGGCCTTCCTATAAAAGTGCTTGAACTGGGGTCTTTCTTGGATGGAGTAATAGAGCTGGGTCCAGTAGAAGCCAGCCTCTCTGATAGGCTTCTGGTAGATCTCATTCTTCAGTCTTTCTGATCCTTGACAAAGACCCTTCCCTTATCCACCCTGACCCCTTCTGCCTTTTTTTGTGGTATTGAGGATTGAACCCAGGGGCATTCTACCTCCAAGATACACCTCCAGCCCTATTTTTAATTATTTATTCTGAAACAGGGTCTCACTAATTTGCAGAAGGCCTCACTAAGTAGCTAAGGCTGGCTGCGAACCCAGATCCTCTGGTCTCAGCCTCTCTAGTACTAGGATAGAAAGTGTGCACCACCACGTCCAGCTTCCTTTCTCTCATGTTTAGCATAGAACTTCTTGTCCCTCTTCTTAATATCTAATTCCTACAGGTATAGGGATATGATTGGAATAGAAAATTGAGGCCAATGACAAGAATTTTCCTGATATAGAGTTTTGGGTCCACATGTATATTTTTATTTCTTTCCGTTCATCTTTAAGAAGCCTTAGGCTAAATTAAAATGAAAAGCACAAATACAAACGAACAAACAAAAAAACCGGCTTCGTTGCAAAAGATTTAATTGTCCCAGAGGTCACTAGTGAGCTAGGTCTTGATTATAGAAACATCCAGACCAAGCTTGTTTAGGAGTCTTGGAGGTTGTCAATGTTAAATGCATACAGCATACATACAACCTTAGCTGCAGCCAGCAGTCTTGGACTCTGAGAGACCCGGCCTGAGTCTCTGAAATCCACTGCCCTCTCCTTGGTAGTTTTATAAAGGGTCCCTTCAGGCCAATGCTCCACAGGTGAGCTTTGGGTTGGCCTTCAGATGAAATCATTAAAAGGCACAGCCACTTGGCTGCCAAGAGTTACTCTGTAAGGCAATAGTAGTAATAAAAAAAAATGTTAATTGTGCCAGGATCCCCTTGGGGTAGTTCAAAGGGGACAAAAGAAAAACAGGATCTTTCAAACCTGTCATTTTAAAATATGCAGCAGCACCAAAGTGTGAGCCTGAATATCTTAAAGGAACATCAAATATTTTAAAATGACTTTTCTGCAAGTGGTAAGCTGGAGAACTTTTATTTAAAACATTTGCGCAAAACCTCCAAACTCATATGCTGCTCAGTTTTTAACAAATGGCTGGTGCATTTCCATTTTGAAGATTGTTAATTATACAATCTTTCAGCTGAAGGGAGGATATGAATTTGCATTGTATATTTTCACCAGAGCCCACATCCTTGATGGTTTCCTTATCCCAATTGAGAGAAATTGGATTGGGTTGGGATAAAGTGAGGGAAAGATGATGAATATTAGAATAAAAGGAAATTGAAAATGATAGCCACTGACCACCTCAACTGTGTGCCAGGGACTGGGTTTACATTACTTGGTTAATCCTGAGGACAAATCCTGCCTCCAGGTTATTTCTATTTTTACAGAGGAAGAAACAAATTTAAGGTGTCTCATCGGGTAAGTAGTAGAATTGACATTCAAATTTAGGACTGTCCTCACTTTTTTATTTCCCTTTCTTTGCATGGAGACAGTAATAATTTCCAGGCCTGGTGGCTGACGTCTGTAATCCCAGTACTTTGAAGGCTGAGACAGGAGGATCCCAGGTCTGAGGCCATCCTCAGCATCCTCAGCAGTCTCAGCAATTTCACAAGATCTTCAGCAAACTAGCAAACTCTGTTTCAAAATAAAAAATAAAAAGGGCTGGGGGTGTAGCTCAGAGGTAGAATTCCCCTGGGTTCAATCCCCGGTACAAAAAAACAAAACAAAACAAAAAACCCAACAACAACAAAAAAAAACCAAAGCAAAACAAAAACCTCCTTTAGAATGTAGACTCTACCTCTCGGCAGAGTCTGCTGACATAGTGGCCTAGTCCAGCAGGTAGAGAGGTAATGAAATGCTCTGTGTGGTTGCCACCTCCTGAAAACAGTCGCGTTAGCTTATTCCTATGATCCTATTGGTTTACATATTGGCCTGTACTTGCTTGCCTCTAAGCACTCTTTTGACAAGCCATTTTTTGTCTCTTTTGTAAAAATACCCTCTCCCCATTTACCAGCTTTTTACTGATGTTCATCTTATTCTTTTTTACAGTCATTTTCCAATTTCACTGGCTCTGTGGATGACCGCGGGACCTGCCAGTGCTCTGTTGTCCTCCCGGACACCGCCTTCCCCGTGGACAGAATGGAACGCTTGGAGTTCACAGCTCACACTCTTTCTGTGAAATTTGAGAAAGAGCTTTCTAAAGTAAGTGTTTTCTTTTCAAATAGCATTGTGAGAAGAAAAAACAAGCAACACCAACACCAAACACTTTAAAAAAAAATCAGGACACCATAATAAAGAGTCATTCTTCACTGTATATTGTATAGTGGTTGTAGCATTTATTTTACACTATGCCTCTGGAGGTCCTCATAGCAGGGAAGAATGAGAACTCAGGAAGAAAGTGGGCCGAGGTTATTCACAGCTTGGAGAAACTCACTTCAGGATTGTGGTCCTCACATGGTCAGAAAGAAGTGCCAGTCCTCCCTGCTAACCCCAACCCTGCAATTGTTACTTGTTTTGTTGTTTCTTCGTCCTTTTGGTGTTCTTCTAGATATTTCCTCCAGTTTTGCTTTCTTTTCTTTCCTCTCCTCCATCCTCTCTAGATCTATTCTATCTTGCTCCTCTTTTGTCTTTTCTTCTATTCCTATTTCCTTTCTGCTTTCTTTTGTTTCTTATTCCCCTTCTCATCTTTTTTCCTTCCTTCCTTTTTTCCTTCCTTCCTTCCTTCCTTCCTTCCTTCCTTCTTTTCTTCCTTCCTTCCTTCCTTTTTTCCTTCCTTCTCATTCTCCTTAATTTTTTTTAAAAAAATTCTTTCTACTTCTCTCTCTCTCTTTGGTACTGGAGATTGAACCCAGGGGTGTTTTACCTCCAAGCTACACTGCCAGCCATCCTCCTGTCTTAGCCTCTCAAGTACTAAGATTATAGGCATATGCCATCATGCACAGCTTGGCCATTTCTTCTCCCTTCCCCTTTCTCCTCTTCTGCCTCTTCTTCTCTCTCTCTCTCTTTCTCTCTCCTTCTTTGTCTGTCTGTCTTTTCTTTCTTCGTGCTAGGGATGGAACCCAGCTACTCACACAAACCTATTTTACTTTTTTTTAGTTTGAAACAGGGTCTTGCTAAATTGCTAAGGCCGGCCTTGAACCTACAATTCTCCTATTTCAGTCTTCCATGTACTGGGATTACAGGCATGCACCACCATGCCCTGGCTTCTTCTCTCACTTTTAAAAGATCCCTTCTTCTCCTCCCTCCTTCCCCTTCTCCTCCCCCAAATATTCTCCTGCTCTTCCTCCCTCCATCCCTCCCTACCTTTTCTCTTTTGTTTTCTCCTACTCTCTCTCTCTCTTAAATCTTTACAATTTGCTCTCTTCCTCTCTCTTTCTTGGTAGTTATCTTCTATTGTCTCAGTAGGAGCATTTCATTAGGCATGTCCAGTATTAGACCAAAATTAAATGCTTCTCTGGGAATTTGAAATAAGACGAATAGGTCTCTCAGCATTGGTAAAAACTCTAACTTCAACCCTCTGATTACTGCTTTTCTGCAGCCAGAGAAAGTTATCCTAAAGGCTTTGTCTTTTTCTTAGATGGTTAGAGCAATGTGACTTAGCATTCCAGTTTTGAACCCTTTCAGCTTTTTAACCAAGTTACAAATCAATTAGAAAAGCTTCTATTTTCTGCACAGGTGAAGTCCAAGCTAGGGTATAATCATATTATGCATTATTTAGTACAACTCCATTACTTTACAAGGAGCTCTAGTTTTACTGCAAGATTCAAAATAAGTTTTCCTGAGAATTTTAAGCTTATCCACCTCAACATCCAATATAGTTATCCTGTAAGACAAAAATTATGATGAGGCTGAGACCCTGCTTTCAACCGGAATTGGTAGATAAATATTCTAAGTTTAAATGAGTGTCCAGGAAAATATGTTTGACTACTCCAGGAACCTAGCTTCTTAAGAAATAAAATGTCCTTGAATTAATCAGCAGAAAAGGCACAGCACTAAATTATAAATTCCACCATTAATATTCATAGCCTTAATTCAGTATAATCAAGTACAGATAAGAAGTTATGCATAAAAACATAACAAGTAGAGGAAAATCCTAGGTAGAGATCTTTTCAGTTAGAGTCATTTGCTTTGAAAGAGTGGAAGCCATGTCATCTTTGCTGCCAGGAAGGAGTGTGAAGGGTAGTTTGAAACCTCATGCTGCTCCAGGGAGAGTAGGTGGCTTGCCAGGTTTGTAAATATGGGACAGTTAATTCCAATCCTGTAAGGCGGCGGGGCAGGGGGCAGGTAGTATTGACTTTGCTAATAATTGGCAGGGAAGAAATGCAGGGTAGGTGGGAAAACCTGTAGCTGTTCCCCAAAGCAATTTGTGATTGAGGTCTAAGAAAGAAATTTACCTGCCAGCTGGGATTTACATAATCAATTTGATGTGGCAGGTGATAATAATAATGATAATACTTGCGACTCTCATTTGTATTTTCCCCAGTTCTATTTTCTTCTCAAGCAAGTCTTTAAGGCAGATAGGCCAGCCACAGGTCCTCCCTCCCACTTTAGGGATAGAAAAGCTGAGGTTCAGAGAGGTCATCCCCAAGGTCATCTCCTTCTTGGCTGGTTAAGCCAGATCAGGAATTTAAATCTTCAGTATCATGCCAGCTCTCTTTCTCCCTGGCCAGACTGTTATCCTCTAGTGCAGACTGAAGGTGAGATGCAGTAGGTCAGTAATACTTTCAAATCCAAAGTTATCTCTTTAGCTGCGGGCTTTTGAATTTCCAGATGAATTATTGTAGCTGTCCCTGGGTTGCTTTGGAAATCACCATTTATCTAGTGGCCTGGGGGAATGCCCGTTTTGGGCAGGCCAGTAGAAAAGGTTTTTGACTGCCTTACATTGATTCATTATCTGTCAGTACACAGAGAAGACAGGGAGCCGCCTCTGCTTAAGATGCTGAAAACATTTTATACTTTTCTGTTGTTTATGATATGTCCTTTTGTGACTGTGCTTAGGAAGGGCACAAAAGGCAGCTCAGGATTTTTTTTTCCTTCTCTGGAGGGGCAAGTTATTTAATATGACACATTTGCTAATAGATCCTCATGCATGAGAAGGTTGAGGCAGCCTGGGAGACATTTAGGCAACCCATAAACAAACAACATTGATTGAGCAATGTTTTGTGCAGTGAAATATAATAAATTAAAAGGTCAGGTTGAAAAACACTGAGATCACTGTTTCTCTATTAATTTCTATAATTTATTGGACATCCATTAGCGAGGCACTTAATGTACATTATCTCCTGTCTTCACAATAATCTAGTAAGCCCAGTACCATTACCCCAAGACTTAGAGAAATTAGGTGATTTGCCCACTAAATACTGAAGTCAGATATGAGCTTAGGTGAATCCAGTACCAAAGTGCTCCATGGCTAATAGTCACATCAGGCTCAATTAACATAATTGATTAATTTTTAAGGGTTTGTTGGAAATAACAGTACGTTACAAAGAATATTCCTGTATTTCAAGTCATCTGGCCATAGTTAGGATACAGATTTTGAGGAATTAGTAGAAAAATGAATTGGGCAAGTTCTTTGTCTTAATAACTAGCTCTAGTACTTCCTCTACTTCCTTAATTATAAGATCACATTATTGTAAGAAACAATAGCAATTGCCTAAAACAAACCCCCAAACAAACTCTGATATTTTATCAATGACATGGTAAGTGCATGTGTGTGAGTCTTCTACTGACCAAATCTGCAGTGATGATAACTTTGAGGCAACCCATGTTGATACAGTTGTGTCCTCAAAGGATTGGACCCATCCTCTTGCTAGATTATTTTGTAGCATTTCTGGCCTCTAGGAGCCAGTAGCACCTGCTCCCCCCTAGTTGTGACAATCCAAAATGTCTCCAGGCATTGCTGAATGTTCCCTGGAGAAAAAAAAACAAAAAAAAAACCACCACCACCATCCTTCCTCTGTTTAGAAGCATTGCTCTAAACTTAAATATTTTACTTTTATATATATTCTTTTATTGGTGCATTGTAGTCTCACATCATAATGCAGTTCAGAGTGATAGGGACATACATGCACACAGCACTTGGTGAGCCCCCTCCCATCCTGTTCTCCACACTCCCTCCCTTTCCTCATACATGATACTGAGATTGACACTGATAATTTCACATATGCACATAACATCAATGGAAGTATTTCTGTAATTCTTCCCCATTCCCACCCTCCCCTAGACCACCTCCATCGCTCTACTGTAGCTTGTTCTCTTTTATCTAAAGTCCCTCTTGCACCCAAGTTACTCCTTAGCTTCCACCTATGAGAGAAAACATGTGACTGTTCACTTTCTGTGACTGGATAATATCACTTAACAAAATGTTCTCCAGGCCTATTCATTTTCTTGCAAATGACATAATTTTTTTCTTTTTTATTGCTGAGTAGAATTTCATAGTGTGTATATTCCATAATTTTATAATCCATTCATCTGTTGATGGACACCTAGGTTGGTTCCATGATTTGGCTATTGTGAACTGTACTGTTATAAACACGGATATTCATGTATTTCTATAGTATCCTGATTTAAATCTCTTTGGAAAGAGGCATTGCATAGTTGGATTATATAGTGGATCTATGTCCAGTTTTCTGAGGAATCTCCACACTGATCTTCATAGTAGCTGCACTAATTTGCAATCCCACCAACAGTGTAGAAGAGTTCCTATTTCCCCATATCTTCACCAGCATTTATTGTTGCAGTTTCTAGAAGAGGGAGAAATATACTAAGTGCATGAAGTACCATGGATGCGGAGCTAAAATATCCCTGGGATGCTGCATCTCCTGAGCCTGCCCTTCCCAGGAAGAGCTGGCATGTTCTCAGGATTGTCCACATTGTCTCAGTGCTTTAGAACCATCAGATCCTTACATGTGAAAGGTTTATACTAACAATCTGCTTAAATTAGTAAAGTTCACACTGTCAACTCTTTCTGGTCCATCTCCGAGTTCGCTCCTGTCTTCTATAACTCTGTGGATAATTCCAATTTTCCCAGAACACCACTGAGCTTTCCTCTGAATGTCAGATGCAAGAAGCTAAAAAAAATTTTTTTCCCTGAACAGATTTTTAGAGCCCCTTCATTTTGTAGCTGGGCCAGGGCAGGCACAGTACACATTCTCACAGGTCACATACTCTGGGCTACGCCTTGGTTAGCTGTGAGAATCAGAGGGAGCCACATTTTATTTAGCAGAGATGACAGTTGAATCACTCATTTTTGCAGAACAACAGCTGCGGTGTGCCACCAAAATGTTCCAGGAAAGCTAGAGTGTTTCATTTGTTCCAAGAGCTGGCAAGACCAAATGCCAACAAGTATATTTATTTCTCAAAATCCCTTTCTGCAATGGGTTGGCACTTTATTATGATGTTTTATCATAGGCAGGATCTCACGACTGATTTTTGTAAAAAAACGAAACCTGGCCACCTAATATCTGCGTGTTTATTGTTGAGGGGGAATTCTTTGATTTTACCCACATAACCCTCCCCAAACACACACACACACACACACACACACACACACACACACACACACACACTTTTTTTTCACCTTCCTGTCCACCAAAATGTCACCAGCCCTTCAGCCTCCAAGTGATGGTGCATCTGAAGGCACTGAACATCACTTGCCGGAGGAGATACACTAGCAGCGCCAAGGGCTGCATTTTCAACTTTCATTAAAATCCTCTTTGCCTGAAGCCCTAGCCCTTTAGGTTGGTGGCCTACGAGTCTACTCTAATTTGCACAGTGGGGTTAAGTGGAAAGGCTAAAATGACAGAAGTCAGGGCTGCCTTTGGTATTAGGAGGATTAGAGGTCAACATCTGGCTCTGAATTCATCCAGGCACCGTGGATCAGCTACTCCACATTAGTGTGGTTTGGAGAGAAGTATCACTTATGCTCCAAATTTTAAAAAGAAAGTAAATCCAACAACTTTTAATGAGCAGGTCCTTTAAAAAGCCGTGACATTTCTTTTAGTGATCAGATACAGAAAGTGCCACCAACTGTTTATTGAAATATCCATTTGGAGATTCCAATTATACACTAAATCACCAAGGGAATTTTTGGAAGTATTTTAGCTTAATGATCAGACATTCAAATATATGCAACAAATGTGTAATTTAAAGGTCTGATTGCAATAATCAGTTCTTGGAATAAATGTGAGCGCACTTAATGAAATGTGCACAGTACGGCTGCATATACACTCATGTATTGTGTAGTGACCTGGGTCTTATGCCACTTTGTAAATGGGCAGAGGGGTTCACACTCACCCCATATAATCCTCAAAGAAGGAATTCTACTTAATACATTTCTCTCCTTCTAGAAAATACTTAGATTTAGAACAACAGTTCTAAACAAAGGGAAGGCCACATATAAGGTGGCAGTGATTTGATCCCCAGAGAACATTTAGCGATGTCCAGAAACATTTCTGATGGTCACACCTGGAGAGTAGGAGGGTGCTACTGACATGTGTAGCAGCTGAATACTCCACAGTCACCGCTAAGCCCCCCATAACGAAGAAACCTACCTAAAATGTCAGTTGTGCTGAGGCCAAGAAACCCTGATTTAGAGCAGATGCACCGAGAGGAGGGATGGCAAGATTCAGATTCAAACCAGTTTAATTTGGGAAACCAATGTCTTCAAACATTAAAATGAGATTAAAATATACCTGTGAATGATGATTCTGAGGCAAAATATTTTTAGTATAGGTAAGTACAACCTCCCAATTAAAGTAATATGTTCCTTTTAGTTTGCATCTGGATAGATTAGAATTTTTTTTATTTATTTTTTATTATTTATTTATTTTTTTGCAGTACTGGGGATTGAACTCAGGGGCATTCTACCTCCGAGCTACACCCCCAGCCCTATTTTTTATTCCTTATTTTGAAACCAAAATTCAAGTTGCAGAGTGCCTCACTAGGTAGCTGAGGCTGGCGGTGAACCCGGATCCTCCGGCCCAGCCTCCTGAGTGCTGGGATTACAAGCGTATGCCACCACGCCCGGCTAGAAAAAATTTAGTTGAATATATTTTTGAGTCTTTTCTTTACAAAAGAACCCCCAAGATGACTGATAGAAATCAAATAGACCTCAGGGTTTGATAGTGGAGGAAGACTATTGGATATAGCTCTGGAAATTGACATGAGATTTTTGCTTCCTCCCCAGGTGAGAGAGTATGTTCAATTAATCAGTGTGTATGAAAAGAAACTCTTAAACCTAACTGTCCGAGTAGAAGTCATGGAGAAGGATAGCATTTCCTACACCGAACTGGACTTTGCGCTGATCAAGTTAGAAGTGAAGGAAATGGAGACACTGATCATACAGCTGAAGGAGAATTTTGTTGGAAGCACAACAATTGTTGACCAGCTGGAAATAGAGGTAAGGAGTGAGCTCACCTCTCAGAATATCAGTAATAAGTTCCCTTCAGTGACTATAAGCAAATGCTAGGTTTGGATACGAATCTCTTTCTCCCCCAATTTCTTTTATTTTTGTGGTATCAGAGATTGAACCCAGGGGCATTCTACCTCTGAGCTATACCCCCAGCCCTTTTTATTGTTTTATTTCAAAACAGAGTCTCCCTCAGTTGCTGAGGCTAGCCTTGAACCTGTAATCTTTCTGTTTCAACCTCCCAAGTACTAGGACTAAAGGCACACAACACTGCACCCGACTTTGCTTTCCTTCTAATGTTGTTACTCCCTCATGGCCTCATGAACATCCTGTCTTCTGCTTTGGATGGATGCCTATTCTTGTATAGTAAGTTAAGTACATTGGGAACATGTCAACTGAGAATCAGGTATCATCTAAAGGTCAGAATCCTGTTGCAGAACCAAATGGCCTTTCAAGTTCTTTAGAAAGAAGGTGGCATAAATCTGCAACTGTCCCTGGCAACACTAGATCACGTTTCTGATCTGCTGTGGATTTATCTTCATGGGACTAGAAATCCACAATTTACCTGATTGTAGATATGTTATGTCTGTTCCTCTTTTTGGACAATCATCTAACCCTTCATTCCTCTGGGAATTCTTCTCCACATACTGGCAACCTCCTTTAAGAAATTTCCTGCAAGTCTATTTCAGTGAAGGCTTTTAAGATCCGTTGATAAAGACCATCACATTAATGTTATGGTCGGGTAGTTTTTATCAACAAGAATTTACTAGCAGTCATGACGTGGCCTATAATTGAGAATTCTAGTTACATATTTTAGAATATAAGTTTTCTCTGGCCCTCACCATTCATTAGAAGCTTAATTATAATACAACATGAGTAAACACGAGTTTATAGGGGAAGGTTATTAGAAATGAACTTTAATGGACATTTGTGGATGCTTGGAATGAGGCTGTGCTCTATTATTAAAGCCGTTAAAATCTTTGCCATTTTCTTCGTGTCACACACATCTGCCTGAGATCTGACAGGCATTCACGCTAAACCATAAAATGTATTCTTCCAAATGAAACCATTCAGAAGAATCTCTGGTGTATTTTGTAGCAATGTCTCACTAAATGACAAATTCAACCCTGGATTGTTTATGAAAGAAATTGCACAATCATATAAAGTCACTCTGAATTTTTATTTCCTTAGATAAGGAATATGTCTCTCCTGGTAGAGAAGCTGGAGACTCTAGACAAAAACAATGTCCTCGCCATTCGCCGAGAGATTGCAGCTCTGAAGAACAAGCTGAAGGAGTGTGAGGCCTCTAAAGGTGAACACGTTCCAGTAGCCCCGCCTCCTCCAGTTCCTGGTAAGCTCGCCATGCTTCTACTGCTTGAGCTAGGCCCCATAATGAGCCATGAGTGGGCTGGGGAAGGGACTTGGGATTGCAAGGGTGTAAGGATGGGATTTTTGCAGTTCTGAGTGTGCGCTCCTGTTTTGCCATCCCACTACCCCCACGGGGTTCTACTGTCATATTCTGCGGGTCACAGAGGAAGAGCACAAACAATGAGTCGGTTTAAAATAAAAGCCACCAAGTTGCATGTATTCCCTTTCTGTATCCGGATAGAAGAACCATCTCTATGGTGATAGAGGAGCTATCCGGGCCCAGGGGAAAGCCTCTGGAATTTATACATGGCATCTACTTTTCTGTGGGTCCTAAGGGCTGTTTGGCTCACTCCTCTGATGAGCTGAGTGCATGCCTTGGATTCTCCTGCTATTCCTCTCTTCTCTCTCCTCTTCATGTTTTCCTTTATTCTCCTCTTCAGTGCATGTTGAACACCTGGTGCATTCTGTGTCCTGGGATTCAGTGAGGATTAATGGGACAGTCCCCACAGTCTGTGGTCCTTGTGGGTATATTTTGTCACACCCCCCAGGAACGTGGGTTTCTGAAGGGCAGTGTGGCATCAACTCTTACCAATCCTCCTCAGGGTTAGGTACTGCACAGAGGGGTCATTCTGGTAACACATGCATGAGTAGAGGCGGTGGAGTGGGGGCCTCAGGAGTGCAGCTTTGCAATCCCAGAGACCCAAGCTTCCCAGCTAGGTGGTTAGGGGGAACAATCCTCAATCTCCTCTTTTGTAAAATGGGAGAATAATAGTGAGCACCTTGTAGGGTTGCCATGGGGATTAATGAGACAATACTCAGGAAGCTCAGGGCTCTGTAATCAGCACCCATACTCTGGCGACAGATATTATTAGTAATGATGATAATTGAAACTAAATTCTTGCTGTGATCAGGGCTAGATCCTGTGCACTGAAGTGCATCCCTCCAGGTGAACTAAAATAGCCTCTCACTCGCGGCTTTCAGCCCATCCTTTAGAGACACCATGTCACAGGGAACTTCTCTTGCAGGTCATGAGCGTCTCAGTCTAAATGGGGGCTGTCTGTTTTCATCAAATCATACAGTCTTTGATATTTGTATTAATTCCAATCCTCACAACCTGTTTCCTTCTGGACTGCGCATTTCTGGATCTTTGTCAATGTAGCTGATTTCTCTAAGACCTTAATTGGATATGACCATAGTTATAAGCTTTTTAGCCTTGTTAGGAGACACTTTTCTCTCCCTCTCCAGCTGGGAATCTGTTCTAATCTGACATGAAGGGGATGTTTAGGGCAAACACCATGGTCTATCTCCTGTAATAAATTAAAGTTAAATTTGGTCTGAGATCAGCGGTATGAACACATGTTAGAAACAAGAGCTGGTTCTGTTGGACCACGGAGGCTCATTGAGTCAGAAGCAATGTGACAACCTCTAATAATAACTGAACAAGTGTCCACCTCCCTCAGCAAGCATTCTTAAGTGTCCGCCTCCCTCAGCAAGCATTCTTCATGGGATAGTTTTTTTTTTGTTTTTTTTTTTTCTAGCACAGTTTTCCATGCATCTCTTAGAATGAGGACCTTTCAGAGCAAGAAGGAACACCCAGGGCCAGGGCCACCTAATTCGGCCCATTTATGTGTCACAGGAGAGAACTTGAGTGGTTAGAATGCTACTTTTCCTGAGGTTACATGGGTAGTGACAGAGCTGAAGGTCATATGCAAGGTCTCTAGTCCCAGACCTGGGCTCCCTGGTCCCAGTGCCAGACGTCAGTAACACATGGGTGCTAGTGGGGAGAAAACACATTGCTTAGTGTCGAGGGAAGAAAGCAAGCAAGTCTGAGGGAAGAAAGCAAGCAAGTCTGTTGGATTATTTTTATTAGAACTTTTTCCCCCTAGAACTATCCCGTAGGCCCTCACACTTAGACTTTTGTGAACTATCTCATCCCAGCTGTGTTGTTTAAGCAAATTGAACCCAGATTTCCACTCACTTTCCCACAACCTTGGCTGTACCTGGATTCCTGCCAAGCCACTTGGCCCTCCTCCAGCTTTGTTCATATTATATTTATGATGTTTATATTAAACTGACTTTTTGTTGTGTTTTTAAATCAATTTCTTTCACTTGTTCTCTTTGTGTTCGGATTGGTTGATAATGCAGAATTGGAAAATCCCCAGGCACCACAAAGTTGTGAGCCTGTGGAGACTTTAATTAAAGTTACTCACTATTATGGGACTTTAAAATCTGGCCTGTCTGCTTTTTTCATTGCAGAGTTGCACAGAACAAAGAAGGCTGAATGCAAGTCTCAGCTATAAAGTAGTTCTGCGCTCTCTGGGCTCCTCCCTCGTGGCTGCAGTTTGCTAACCCTGCGGTCAGCTTGAACTTAGAACTAGTACATGTATTTTGGGTTCAGTAAAATGCGCTTTATATTTGGTTTGTGCTGCAAATAACACCCTTTTCTGCTTTATTTCATACAGCTTTCCAATTTAAAATAATTGGCTTTCTACTCATTAACATTTTCCCTTTAAACAACTCTCTCTCTCTCTCTCTCTCTCTCTCTCTCTCTCTCTCTCTCTCTCTGTTTTCACCTTGAATCTAAATGAGTGTATATTAGAAAAATGTGATGGAAATTGTCAGGGACCAATGGCCATTTTGCTTGAGGATGTGAGGCTCTGCATAGTAGGTGTTCAGTAAATGGTTGGTGAATGAATAGAATATGAAAGACATAGAGTGACCTGCCAAAATCTCAACTTATAGAGGGTAGTATTGAGCAGCACATATCCAATAATTCGGTCTTAAATTATTTTATGATTATGATCATTTTAATTGCATAATTCTTACAAATCAGTCATATTCTCTCTTCTCTTGATTCAAATGAAGTTCAGTTTCCCAGGTGAAAGAGTGCATCAATAGATCCAAAATTAAATTTTCTTTGTTGACATATAATGTAAGGATTTTTAGAAAATACCAGTAACCAATATCAAAACGAGAATATTTTAGTCTCATGAATGTGGCTTCCCTGAATTTTTTCAGAATTCCAGGGAAGTATTTAACAAATTGCATGTTGAAGATGTTGCCAACCAAAGCTACAGATGTGCAGAGGGTTTCTCTCATTAAGTTACATGGAGTGATATAAGACTCTTTGGAAAATCAGATATGTTATCAGGGTGGAAGGCTAGGGTTTTATTAATACAGGTAGGTTGAGTCGAGGTGATTTTACTCATCTTCTTTTATTCCACAAACACAATTTGGTGCCGCTGTGTTGTTGGCTCTATTGTGTATACATTGTATTTACCAGGACAGGTAGAGCAACCTTCAGAAACCACTATCCATGAGCATAAATAGTCATGGAAGCTTTTAGCTGTAACATAATGTGATTATAATGGTAATCACCACTATTGAATGACATTTACAAGCCTCTCCATTTTTTCCAACAGTCTTGCAGAATATGTTATTATTTTTCTTTTAATGTAAGGAAACCGAGGCCTAGAAGATTAAGTAACTTGTTTAGGGATACACAGGTACTAACGATTGGAGTCAGGATTTGGATTGGAACATGTCTGATAATATGTTCACTATACGGGCTGCCTTCCACAGATTCTCTAACACAGGGGTGCACTTGTAATTCCTGGAGTGACAACAACTCAACTACCTTACAAACACAAATTGTCTTTACTTCCTTGCTTATGGAGTAGTTAAAAGGGAACTTTTGCACATGGTAGTTCTGTGTTCTGTTTTCTTTCACCAGAAAATGCAAAATGATTCACTGGTCCTTCACAGTTCTTGGGCCACTGCTGGGCAATGGTTTGTTGCCCACGTGTCAGGGTGAAGTTGGGATGTAAAATGGGCAAGAAGGGAGTAGAGTTTATCTAAGACTTTGGCATGAAGGAAGGGCTAGAAGGGGTGTGAGGTAAAGAAGGGTGGATAGGAGCTCAGGGGAGTCTGAATGGGAAGAATGGGGACTCTGATGAGCCTGGGGCACCGGGATGGCTGTCAGTCTCAGTATTGTTTTCATGTTGGTTCACTGCCAGGAATGGGCACACCCACCATAGCTATCAGTACTGCAGCCACATTTGTAGCATTGACAGCCATGCTTAGTTGTTGTCACTATTTATTCTTCCCTTTGACCATAGCCAGAGCCCTAAAAATGGCCCAGATGCACTAGAGGATAAAGGAGTGGAAAACAGAATGGACAGGAGAGTGTTTAGAAATGGTTGGGAGGTGAGGAAAAGAAATGGAAGTTTCATACATTTTAAATATTTATACCAGGTACAATTTTAATTTCTGGTCAACTTATAAAATGATGAGCCATTATTATTATCATTAGCAGTAATAGTATTAATATTATTAACAACAGTAAAACTACTGTACTAATAGGACTATTAGCATAATCATAGTAGTATTAATAATGATGATTTTTGAGCAGTTTATTTTGGTTCCTTCATATCTGAAGATGTATGTATCTGGAGACAGATGGTTTATCTTTAACCCCGTGATAATGCTTGAAAAAGTTATATGCATCATGAATTTTCCTGAAATATTTTGTTACTGCTGGTTTGGGATGTTTTCTTTCCAGAAAGGTAAGATTCAATGAAGCAAGCAATTCTTAAGTCTTCCAACATGAAAGAAAAAAAGAATGACTTTCTTTCATTGCCTCACAGTGAAATGTAGTTGAATAAATAAGTTCCCAGGAAGATATTTTTAACTAGAAGATCCAGTTTGTAGCGTATAGAAACTGGAACAGTTTTTGTTATCATTAAACTGAGCATACCGCTAACTTTATTTTAATAATTCATGCATTGTTTCATAAACAAAAGCAAACAAGCATTCATCTGAGAGATCACTTTTAGGAGAAGAAATAATAATTTATAATTTTATTTATTATTTCTTTAGTGGTGAGCAGTCTCTTGGCTGAATACACATTGCTTTTTTATTTATGAAATGGCACATGCATTATTAAAATAAACCTGTGACTGTGTTCTGTTTAATGATATGCAAAATTATTTGAGGTTGGATACAGAGTGGTTTCATTTCTCTACCTGTTGTATGGTTGGCTGGCTTTCCCACCAACTGTGGATTTATGAGAGCATTTAAGGAGCATGTATTTAATTCTGGGACCAAAAAGTCCCAGCAGATTGAAAAAATAAAAGCAGGAATTCTAGTAATGGTCCCATCTCTGAGCAGTCTTTGAGTGAGGAGGTAGAGAGAAAAACAGTGAACAAGGGAAGGGGTGGGTCTTTCCATATTGGACAAAGGCAGAGACTGAGAGACAAAAGCTTGGCTTCCCTGCCTCCTCACAGTGCCAATCTCAGGCAATTCCCTGGAGCTCTGCTTTTGGCTCAGACTCACTCATGTGCCCTCCATGGCTCCATAATTTCTTACAAGCATTTAAAGCCTTCCTCCTTCACCTGCTCTTTCCTCTCTAACCTTGCTCTGATCTGAGCAGCAGGTTGAGAGAAAATGACCTTAAATGTACTTGAAGTTGGATTTTCTATGTTATCCAATAAACTGTCACCAGATTTTTTTTTAAAGAGTATTTGTTAGGATCCCAGAAATATATGTTCTACTCTTTGGATAGTTATTATAAAAATACTAGGGGAATTTTATTTCATTGTTTAGAGCTCATAAACGCTTTGGGTTGGCAGGCATTTCAGAGGGAATTCAATGTGAAGGGCCAGTTGCCCAGCCTGAGTCATTTACCCAAGTGTCACAGGGAATGTAGATTCAATGGACCAGAGCATCTGGTCCCACTTGATTATACGCATCATGAAAATGACCGTGTCAGAATGGGGAAGATGAAATACTTGCCTGTCTTTCTGTGGCACAGTAGCATATGGGTTACAAACAGCAGGACTCACCTCATAACTCTGTGGCAAGATGGTCACCAAGTGATTTATGTGATGTGCTATGCACCGGGCACAAAGCAGGTGATGCTGCCTTAAAATAAGCTCATGACTTCTCTAGGCTGAAATCCTACCACTACAGGACCATCTTTCTGGGTGTATAAACTTCTATATTTAAACTTCCTCTTTTGAGATTGACTTGGATCAGAGTTGGTATGGTGTGGATATGGGCTTGGGGCCCCAGGGAAGGCCAAATGGTGAGGGACATGGAGACAAGCCCAGGACCATCTTCTCTTTCATCACAATTTTCCCTAGGATGGACCGTAGAGAACAGCACCTTCTGGCTTTATGGAAATAAGGCATGATTCTGGGATGATTTTACTTTCTTGGTTTTTCTATAAGAAAGTGACAATGACCATGTCAGAATGGGAAAGAGGTCACTGTACCATGGAATCACACCTTGAACCTTTTAATTTTTTAAATTTTGAAACAGGGTCTTACTAAGTTACCAAGGCTGACCTCGAACTTGTGATCCTCTTATCTCAGCCTCCCAGGTACTGGGGTTATAGTTGTGCACCACCACATCCGACTATTTATAGGAAACTAAACTGTATGTATCATGCCGTTCATTTTTGCTAAAAATGCCTTTTTTCTTTTCTTGTTCATATAGGAAGCTGTAGTCATGGTGGTGTGGTGAACATCAGCAAACCAGCTGTGGTTCAGCTCAACTGGAAAGGGTTTTCCTTTAGGTATGGTGCCTGGGGTCGGGATTACTCTCCTGAGAATCCAGAGGAAGGACGGTACTGGGTGGCACCTTTGAATACAGATGGTAGGGTATTTCAGTATTATAGGCTCTATAACACAATGGATGATTTACTAGTGTACAGAAATGCTTTAGAATATCAGATTAAATATGGCCAAGGCAGTGGTATAACAGTTTACAAGAACAACATGTATGTCAACTGGCACAACACCAGGAATATTGCCAAAGTGGACCTGACCACCAACAAAGTGACCGAGACTCGCACTCTCCCTGATGC
This sequence comes from Graphiurus murinus, assembly GCA_004027655.1. Taxonomy (NCBI): domain Eukaryota; kingdom Metazoa; phylum Chordata; class Mammalia; order Rodentia; family Gliridae; genus Graphiurus; species Graphiurus murinus. The sequence continues at coordinate 8,094 of PVLC010009176.1, read as the reverse complement.
TGTCTTCAATAACCGTTTTTCATTCGCTAATGTTGCTTGGCAAGATATCCACCTGCTGGTGGATGAGCATGGGCTGTGGGTGATTTATGCCACTGAAGCCAGCACTGGTAACATGGTGATAAGTAAACTGAATGAGACCACGCTTGAAGTGCTCAGCACTTGGGTTACCAAGCAGTACAAGCCAGCTGTTTCTAATGCCTTCATGGTATGTGGGGTCCTCTATGCCACCCGTACTTTGAACACCAGAACAGAAGAGATTTTTTACTATTATGACACAAACACAGGGAAAGAAGGCAATCTGGGAATCACAATGCATAAGGTGCAGGAAGTAGTGCAGAACATCAACTATCACCCTTCGGATGGAAAACTCTATGTCTATAATGATGGTTACCTTCTGCTTTACAATCTAATCTTCCTACCAAAACCCCAGGAAAATATCCCAGAACTAGGATAAAAGGGAAATAAAATGTTTGTTGAAATCAGTCCTCTCTACTTATTTAGCTTTCTACAGGGGAATCTAGAAATGTGTTTCTTTAGTAGTGATATTTAGGTACATAGTTTTACCACTCCAGAGATTTGAGCTATTTGCCTAGATTCGATGTGTGCTCCTGGGGGCCATCGCCTCTTGGGATGCATTTCCCAACTGAAATAAGATCCTTCTAGGGTTGGATTGTCAAGGGTCTAGGGACACCATGGTCTAATGAAGCCTATAGTGGGGTGATATCTGGAAATTAAGGGACTTAAAGAGAACTCAGTTTGGATTCTGAGGATTCTTTGTACAGGAACATGTGCTCAATGACTGGGCATCATCCACGGGGCCCCACTCATTTTTTAGTGCTTAAAAGAGACCTGGGGCTTATTCAGGCAGATTAACATCTGGAGGTACTGGAGGGTCCAAACCTCACCAGCTCATAGAATGATGCTTTGTATGTAACAATTAAGTAAATTTGGCATGCTATGTTATGTCCATAAAATGGTCTGAATTATCTGGAGAAAGGATCTTTTATGCATTAAATTGCATCTGAAAATAAATCCTAGAAGGATCTTCAGAGGAGGCACTTGATTTTTCTTTTCTCTTTTTGTCCACCTACATAAGAAACAGTGGAACCCTCTACCTTGTAATTTAATTCCAAAGGCAGCTCAGAAGATTAGAACCAGACTTGTCAACCAATTCCCCCATCCTTTCTCTGTTTGCTTTTGTTGGTAAAGAAACATTAACCAGTTTTCTGTGGGAAAGATCTAAGATAAAAATTTAATTTTCTTTCATCTCATCATGAATTTTTATTTACATGGTTCTGAGACTGTAAGAAAATTAGATGACAGTGATAAGAAGATTGCATTTCTGGTTATAATAAGGACTTTGGAGCAAATGAGAGACTTGTATTGATTGCCACATGAAATTTTGTCTTGTAATTTTAAGAAATGAAATTTTAAGAAAATGAATTTTTTTTTCTGGGAAGAGATGTAGAAAAGTCATTTAAACTATTTGGTAAATTGGTTTAGTAGTTGAAAACCTTGCAAGTTAGGTGCTTCTGTGCTTTTGGTTTACATTAATGTTCAAGTCCTCATCTATAGGACTAGCTCCTTAAATTCTGTACTTCTCCTTTTAAGTAAATTATTAAAATGTACTTTTAAAAAGATTGTCTTCTGTTTTTTTAATGTGTGTGTGTGTGTGTGTGTGTGTGTGTGTGTGTGTATGAGAGAGAGAGAGAGAGAGAGAGAGAGAGAGAGAGAGAGAGAGAGAGAGAGAGAGAGAAAGAAAGATTGGAGATTGAACCCAGGGACATTCTACCTCTGAGTTACATCATCTTATTTTTTTTGAAAAGGGTTTCACTAAGTTGCTGAGAGTCTCACTAAGTTGCTGAGGCTAGCCTCAAACTTATGATCCTCCTGTCTCAGTTTCCCAAGTACTGGGATTATGGGCATGTACCACCACACCTGGCTTTGTTTACTTTTTAAATTAAAAAGAAAAAAACCCCAAACTCTTAGCAGGGGAGTCCACATCTGGCTGCAAAATACAGAGAATGGTTGTCTACCAAACACTGGTGGCCAGAAGACCACATATCTAAAATCAGATGATAGTGATAAAAAGATAGCATTTCTGGTTATAAAATAAGGACCTTAGAGCAAATGAGAGACTTGTATTGACTGCCACCTGAAATTTTTGTTTTTGTTTAAACCTAGAAATGAAATTTTAAGAAGATGATTTTTTTTTTCTGGGAAGAGGTGTAGAAAAATCACTTAAGGTATTTGGTAAATCGGTGTGGTAGTTGAAAATATCACTATCAATACCAGTATCTTTTAAAAGTGTCCAAGGTTGGGCTATCTCTTTAGTTTTCATTCCCCTTTAAAATGTATTCTTTCTGGCAACTTTTATTATATGAGACTGCTCTCTTTTCTTTTGGGATATGACCTTATGTACTTATTAATTTGCATGACTGATTTGATTATTTCCAATGCTAGACTATATTTGTATGGCTTATGCTCCTTTTTCAATTGAGCTATTGTTATGGGTCAGAAGCCTCTGGATCTTCCTTAAATAGGAGGTCTTGGGCATAAAGTGAACAGGACTAATTGGCTATCACTGAAATGCCCATTTTAAATCCATGCCACATTTTTGAGGCCACTCAAAGCTACAATATTTAGTATTTTTAGCAAGATTTTTCTCCTATCTTTTCAGGGATGAATGTAGAGACAGGTATGGCCTTCAGAATGCAACAAGATATGAAGATAAAGACATGTATGTCATGTGAGATATAGGTTAAAAACAGCAATGTTATATTTAATCTGGCTTAAGGCAATTTTCCAGATGAGTGTTTCTATCAAGTACACTGTATGACCTCTGAAGATTCGGGAAAGAAGCAGGAAGCCAAGGTAACCCCGGCAATCAGCTTCATATTTGAACTATTATAGAAGCATTTGCCTGAAAATTCGCTTCAAGACCTCCTTCGCACTGGATGTGGTGTATGGGCCCTTTGTGTGCCTGGCATCTCCCTTCTGGGAAGGTTGAATACCTGAGGGACTCAGGCTCATGGGTTTACTGCAGTGCAGTCCTACAATGGAAATTTTACTTCAAGATTTATGAGCTAGTGCCTGTTTGCAATATTTACATATGTATATATACATGCACATATATATTTGAATAAGTTTTATGGAGGCATAATTTACATGCAGTAAAATTTGCCAATTTTAAGTGTACAATGCAATGGATTTTGACAGATGTATAGTCCTGTAAAGTCTACCACAATTAGGGAAGAAAACATTTCCATTGTACCTAAACAGTTATCTTATTCCTTTTTGCAGTCAACTCCTACCCCCACCCCTCAGCCTCCAGTAACCACTATTGTGTGTTCTATACCTACACAGTAGTTTTGCTTCTACCAGAATGTCATGGACATTGAATTAATAGTGTGCAGCCTTTAAATCTGCCTTTTCCAACTTTCCTTTTGAAGAGAACAATGGGTTTAAATTACTCTAGAGGGTAAGGGCATTATCAAGGGCCCTTGGGGATCTCTGCATTTTTACTATTTTTCTTGGGGTTGGATAGGGATTGTGAAGAGCTTTGGTGACATATTGTTGTCCCCAATGTCCTGGAGTTGTTTCCAGTGCCACAAAGGGTAGGAATCTGGCTCTTGGCATTAATCAAACCTACCTGATAGCACTTTCAAACCATGAATGTTTCCTTGCTAGAAGCTGTGTTGTTCAAGGTTTGTTCTCCAAATCTCTACCCTGTGTCTCAAGCATCTTTACCCAGATGAGTCTTGATACTGATTAATGATTCATGGAGTTGTTGCAAGTGCAGGATTAGAGTCATGGAGAACTGGATTTGACTCCTATTCTTACAAGTGGTATAGCTTTGGACAGACACCCTTAGCTTTTTTGAGATGTGATGTCTTTTTCTATAAGACACAACAAAACCACCTAGCTCAGAGTCCTGTTAGGTGAGTTAAATGATAGTAAGTATCATACTCTGCCCTCAACAAAGAATTATCTTTGTTTCCCATTTCAAATTTTAGGTGCAGTGGTCATTGGAGTGATCATTGGATATATATAACTGGGGTTGGAGTTTACATTTTTTTTCTAGAATAGTTGTTGCAACTAGTGACTCTTTGAAGCAGGTGCATTTTGGCCTAAAAGATTTCCAAAGGAGCATTCTCTCTTTGTCCTGCCCTCTAGATTGATTCTCAGAGCTGATGCTTTCTATACTCCAAAAGACAGACCAAGATGAGCATCAAAGAAAGTCCATTGCTCTTTTCTTTTCAGCCTAAATGAAGGATGATTTTCATCAAGCTCTATGGATAAGACTAAAATAGATGCATATGCTTTCCAATTTGCTTTGCTATAGTCAACAAGAGTCATCAATCCATCAGTCTTTAGACCAGACCAGGGATGGATATTTACTTTTTACCCCAGTCTTAGTAGAATAGATGTAATATTTGCTTACATCACTAACCTCGATAGTGTGTTTTTTCTCTTTTCAATTTGTGAACCACTTGAAAGGAAAGCCTGACAAAGGAGAGACAGAAGGTGACTGTGTAACTGCCTTTAGAATGACAGGGAGGTTCTGAGTCTGAGCCTTCCCTCATCCCAAACAGATGCTATGCCATGAAGGGTGACTAGCCTCCTGTGCTCCAGAATATTCCAGAACAACAAAAGGGTGAATTGTGACACATTAGATAATAAAAGGCAGGCACATTTCTAGGGCATGCTCCCAACCAGTGGAGCAGACCAGCTGGCCTGGCTTGTCTGCAAGAGATGCTATTTGAGTTGTCAGTTCAGTTGCCAGGTCCCACATCTGTAGCTTGGGTTATGCTTACTTGTCTCTGAGATCTGCATCTGTTCCTGGAGCTCTTTTAGGGGAAGCAGCCCTTGGAATCAAGGTTCTTAGTGGAGAAAGATGGCCCTAAATCCATCCAAGGGGGGGGCTTTTTAAGGTGCTACCCCTGGACTTCTTGGAGTGAGAAATTCCACTGTGAGGGCAGTTTCCTGGACTTTGGCTCCTCTAAGGATGACCTATAGTGTGCCTGTGGACTTCCACAAGCACAATCTATAATCCAGAAATAAAGAACCTACTTGTATTAGCTGCTACCAGTGGTGTTCTCCATGCTGATACCAGATGATGGAATGTGGAGACAATCTACCACACACACCCACCTCTGCTAGTGCCCATGTAGCTGTCTATAATTGAAGAAAGCCTTCCGCCTTTCAAGTTGAATATAAATAGATCTTATTGACTGGATCTAAAATACATCCAGAGCTGTATCTACAAAGAATAGGAAATTGAGTTGTAATCTTGTTTCCCTTGTGATACAGGGAAGATTATAGGAGAAGTTGTAAATAGCCCCAAACAGACAATATCTACATATTATTAATAGATGATATCTGATACCACGACTTCATTTGATGACTACTACTCTTGTGGTTACTGATGCTACCATTTTGTTTTTGGTGACTGCTTCTTTTAGCACCTCTTTTATCCCTTGGTCATTCATCACTATAGATGCTTCTCAGTTTATGATGGGACTATGTCTGGATAAGCCTGTAAATAAGTTTAAAACATCAAGTTGAAAATGCAAGCCAGGCATGGTGTAATACTGTAATCCCAGTACTTGGGAAGTTGAGACAGGATCACAGGTTTGAGGCCAGCCTCAGCAACTGTTTTGCCAAGGCTACTGATGAGATTAGAAGTCTGTGCCTGAATGACTTGGAGTCAAAATTATCAGAGGTACAGGGCAGCTGGGGAGAAGACAGAAAATCTTCTGCTCTTCTTCAACCAATGTCTTTCTTTTATTGAGGATTTAACCAAAACATTGTGAAAATAATTAAACACAGGAGCCAGCAAAGCAGTCACAGGATGAATCAGGGAAAAGCAGGAAGAAATCACAGGATGAGTCAGAGAAGAAAAGGGTAAACAATTCTGGGAAATCATGGTCCACACTACTCATGGGTCCCATCTGGTCTTAGAAACTTGTCTGTGTGCAAACGGTTTCCACCTGGGTGAGCAATTTGTGCCCACTCAGGCTGGTCCAAGGTGACCTCAGGGCTGTGGGCCAAGGAGGCTTCCAACAAGCAACTTTATAAGATGCTCAGCAAGTTAGTGAGACCCTGTTTCAAAAAAGAAAGCTTGGGTATATCTTGGAGGTAGACTGCCCCTGGGTTCAATTCCCAATACTTCCTCCCTCACCCCCAAAATGCAGAGAATGCACCTCATCCATCAGTCATCCAAACAGCCACACATACAGCATACTGGAGTAGAGTTATTTCCCCTTGTGATCACATGGCTGCCTGGGAGCTGCAGCTCACTGCCATTGCCACTGCTCAGAATCTTGAGAGAGTATTGTACTGAATATTGCTAGCCTGGGAAAAGATCCAAATTCAAAGTTTGAAGTATGGTTTTTACTGAATTTGTATTGCTTTTGCACAATCATGAAGTAAAAAAATTGAACATCGAACTATCTTAACTTGGGGCCATCTGTGTCTGTATATATATGTATACACACACACACACACACACACACACACACACACACACACACAAATTTAACGTTCACTTACCAATGGTTGCTTTGCCCACTGACAAGTGGGAGAGAGTTTCTCCTCCAACAGTGGAGACTCTGAATGAGCTTTGGAAGGGGAGCTGGCTCTTACAGCCTTACAGGCCCTCTGTGAGACTCCATCAGAGACCAATGTTGTCACGTGGTGAATCACTATCAGGTGACCCACCAGTGTCCCAGGAGCTGTTCAGGCACTTTAATTTTTGTTGCCTGTGGGTAAGAAGCTCTTCTACTTGTAGAATCATCCAGAAACTTCCAGCTTTCCGGAATACTCCATGTCCATTATAGTCCCCCTGTTAATCATTTCTGACCCTGGCCAATAAGAAGCGGCTCTTGGGAGGTTTTGCACTGAATCCTGAGGTGATTTGAATTGGAGACCATCCAGGGCTCTCTGCCTGAAGAGAATCCAAGTAAGTTCATGAACTTTTCAGACGATCCCATACAGTTTACTGGCTTTCTGGGAACCATCGTGGGTGGGTCTGCACTGCCACTAGCCCCACAGCCCGCAGAGGGGACTGCTGCTCACTGACACCAGGTGGCAGCTTTCCTAGTGAGATCTGAGAAGTCAATGAGTTAAGGCAGAACTGCCCCTGAGAGGAGGAGTTCTGGCAGCAGAAGCTCAGGGAATTAGTTTAGGAAGGAAAGTTTGTAATAACAGTGTTCTAGTTCCTGCTGAATAAAACATTCTGAGAGCTTTTCTTCTCCCAACAGAAAAATTAAGTGCTGTACTCTGGTGGCAATAGGATGGTTGTTCTTTTTAAATGTTTTTAATAAAAATCAGATGGTTGCAGCAATCTGACCTTGGGCTGCTCTCCCTCCTGGTCCTGCACTGGGCATTCTGTGTGTGCACTGTGAGGCGACAAGTCCTGGCACGGGTCACACTTCTCTCATTTAAGCCATTTGAACGAATGGGGCATGAGCCCAGAAAAGGTACAACCAGCTGCAAACAGACCAGTGGAGATGGTTGTTACACATCTGGTATGTAGTTCTACAGTGAAGCAGCTAATGGTGCTGGTATTTAAACAGCTATTAGACTCTGGATTCCCTGCACCTAATTAAGAAGTCCCCTGGAAGCTCTCTCTTGGTGCTGCTTTGTTGTCATCTGGCTACAGACCGGGCCAGCAGCAGACCTCTTGTCTGTGTGGCTGTCATTCCCTGCAGGGAAAAGCTTCATTTTTGTTGATGTAAGATAGGGGATTTTACAGCAGGCCCTTGTATCTACGGGTTATCTCAGAGGCACATCATGCATCCCCAGAGTCTGTCTCTCATTAACCTTGTATTGATGAAGCCTAGAATCAGCTAATCCTAGGGATTCTATATGCATAAGGGCTAGGTTATCCCCTTTCCACCCCTCCGGCAAAGTGAAGAAGGGGAAGGTGCTTTTTCATTATGAAGGACCTCATGAGAGACCTGACTGGGCTTCTGCCTACCTGGTGTAGGTCTCAAGCTGCCAAGAGCCACTCTTTTGCCTTAGGGATTTGTTCAGTTAAAATGCAAATGTCTTCTGCAAAGAGAATTTATCTAGGATGATTTAGTCTTT